>PVLA01003666.1:0-204214 GCA_004027455.1 Hydrochoerus hydrochaeris | reverse complement strand
AAGTAGTCTCCCATGTAAAGATAGAAATAACAACTTTAGTAAAAGAGTTGTTGAATGCAACTAAAGAAGAACTAGAGAAAAAAGTACATGAGAATGGGAAACCGATTGAAACTTTGAATGAGCAATATAGAAAACAAGCAGAATTCATGAAACAAACTCAAAGAGACATCCAAGAAACAAAAAATTCTATTGAAAGCATGCAAAACTGGCTGAAGGAAGCTGAAGATAGGATTTCAGACCTTGAGGACAGGATCACAGTTAGTGATCAGGAAAGGATAGAACTTTAAAAGATAACAAAGCAGCATGAAATGACAATCTAGAAGCTTCATGATGATGCCAAGAGCAACAATATAAGAACAATGAGCATTAGAGAAGATACAGGAGTCCAGGCAAATGACATATATAAAGTTTTTACAGAAATAATATCAGAAAATTTCCCAAACATGGGGAAAGAATCTGATATGCAGATAAGTGAGGCACATAGAAAACCAAATAGTCACAATCAACATAAATCCAAATCCAGACATATAATAATTAAGATCTCAGACATACTGCATAAAAACAGAATATTAAAAGCTGTCAGGGAAAAGACACAACTCACCTATCAAGGAAAGCCCATTAGAATCATAGCAGACTTTTCAGCACAAACCCTCAAGTCAAGGAGAGCTTGAAGTGAGGTATTTCAAGCCCTGAAAGAAAACAACCTTTAACCCAGACTGATGTACCCAGCAAAACTTTCATTCAAATTTAATGGAGAAACAAGATACTTCCATGACAAAGAACAACTGAAGAAATTCAGGTCCACCAAATCAACCCTAGAAGGAGTTCTGAAAGACATACTAGACAGAGATAAAAATGACCACAATCCCCAAAACAACAACAGAAAGAAACCACCAGGTAGGATAAGCAATTAAATAAGAGGAAAAGCAGAAAGAAACAACTGGAACATAACATGGCAAAGTTGAGCCAGTATATATCAGTGATTCCATAAATATAAATGGCCTCAATTCATCTATAAACAGAAATAGATTGACAGAATGGATCAAGAAACAGGACCCCACAATATCTGTATACAAGAAACATATCTGACCCAAAAGGAAACTCATAGATTAAAAGTCAAAGGATGGAAAACAGTATTCCATGCAACAGGAACCCAGAAAAAAGCAGGGGCAGCTATTTTATTTGCAGACAAAGTGAACTTAAAACCTAAAATGATTAAAAGAGATAGAGAAGGTCACTACATACTTGTTAGTGGTAAAATTTAAGAGGAAGAACTAACAATTAAAAATATATATGCATTAAATACAGGAGCACCCAACTATGTAAGACAGATACTAATGGACATGAAAAACCAAATACACAAGAACACAATTATAACAGGAGATCTTAACAGCCCATTGTCACAAAAAGATAGATCAACTAGACAAAAGGTCAGCAAAGAAATAACAGAACTGAATCATACCTGTGAGCAATTGGACTTAATAGATGTTTACAGAGTGTTCCACCCAATCACATCAGAATACACATTCTTCTCAGCTGCACATGGAACATTCTCCAAAATACACCATATATTATCCCATAAAACATTCTTAAGTAAATGCAAAGGTATTCAAATCATACTATGCATAATATCTGACCATAGTGCACTGAAATTGGAAATTAATGGCAAAAGAAATTGTAAAACCTGCATAAATACATGGAAATTAAATAATAGCCTTTTGAACAACCAGTGGGCTACAGATGAACTTAAAGAAGAAATGAAACAATACCTACAATTCAATGAAAATATAGAAACAACATACTGTAATCTGTGGGATGCAATGAAAGCAGTCTTAAGAGGGAAATATATAGCAATAAACTGTCATATCAAGAAAACAGAATGAGCACAAATAAAGAACCTAATGCTCCATCTCAAGCATCTAAAAAAAGAAGAGCAAGCTAAACGCAAAGCTCATAGAAGAGAGGAAATTGTAAAGATTAGAGCAGAAATCAAGGCAATTGAAACTAAAAAAACAATACAAAGAATTAATGAATCAAAAGCTGTTTTTTTGAGAGAATAAACAAAATTGACAAACCCCTAGCTAACCTTATCAAGATAAAGAAAGAAAAAGCCCAAATTCATGCAATAAGAACTGAAAAGAGGGAAATTACTACAGATCCCATGGAAATTCAAAACATCATGAATACCTATTTTGAAAATCTCTACTCACATAGAGTGGAAAACACAGAGGAAATGGACAGATTTTTAGAAACATATGAACTAACAAAGCTCAACTAAGAAGATATAGCAATTTTGAACAACCCAATATCAGCTATTGAAATTGAAAATGTAATTAAAAATTTACCAACAAAGAAAAGCCCAGGTCCTGATGGATTCACAGCTGATTTCTACAAGAAATTTAGAGAGGAGTTGATCCCAGTACTCCTTAAACTCTTCAATGAAATTCAGAAGAAAGCAATCCTCCTTAAATCATTCCTGGAGGCAAGTATTACTCTAATACCAAAACCAGAGAAAGATCCAACCAAAAAAGAGAACTATAGGCCAATCTCACTAATGAACATTGATGCAAAGATTCTCAACAAAATACTGGCAAATAGAATGCAGCAAATCATCAAGAAGATTATACATTATGACCAAGTGTGGTTCATTCCAGGAATGCAGGGATGGTTTAACATACGCAAATCAGTAAATGTAATACACCACATCAACAGAGCCAAAAACAAAAACCACATGGTCATCTCAATAGATGCAGAAAAAGCTTTTGACAAAGTCCAACACATGTTCATGATAAAAACCCTTCGGAAACTCGGAATACATGGTGTCTACCTCAACCTTATAAAGGCCATCTATGACAAACCAACAGCCAACATTATACTAAATGGACAAAAACTGAAAGCTTTCACTTTAAAATCAGGAACAAGACAAGGATGTCCACTATCACCACTCCTTTTCAACATAGTTCTGGAAACACTAGCCAGGGTAATCAGACAAGAGAGAGAAATAAAAACAGTAAACATAGGAAAGGAAGAAGTTAAATTATCACTATTTGCAGATGACATGATACTCTATGTAGAAGACCCAAAAAACTCCATTAAAAGACTGCTAGAGGTAGTAAACAAGTTCAGCAGTGTAGCTGGATACAAAGTCAATGCTCAAAAATCAATAGCATTCCTGTACACAAAGAATTCACTGAGAGAGAAATTATGGAAATATCGCCCTTTACAATAACATGTAAAAGAATGAAATACTTAGGAATCAACCTAACTAAAAATGCAAAAGACCTATATGCTGAAAATTATACTATGCTGAAAAAGGAGATTGAAGAGTATATTAGAAAATGGAAGGACATTCCTTGCTCTTGGTTAGGAAGAACCAACATTGTGAAAATGGCCATACTCCCAAAACTGTTATACAAATTTAACACAATCCCAATCAAAATACCATTGACATGCCTCACAGATCTAGAGAACACACTACTAAAATTCATTTGGAAACAGAAGAAACTTAGAATAGCAAAGGCAATTCTGGGCAACAAAGGCAAGGCAGGAGGCATCTCAATTCCTGACTTGAATCTATACTACAAAGCCACACTGATAAAATCAGCATGGTACTGGCAAAGAAATAGACCTGAGGATCAATGGAACAGATTAGAAGATGCAAGCACAACTACAAAGACATTCAGCCACCTGATATTTGACAAAGGGGCTAAATATGTCCACTGGAAGAAGGATAGCCTCTTTAATAAATGGTGTTGGAAAAATTGGCTCTCCACATGCGGAAGACTGAAACTAGGTCCTTGCCTGTCACCATGCACAAAACTAAACTTTATTGGATCAGGGACCTAAATATCAAAACAGAAACACTGAATCTACTGGAAGATAAAGCAGAAGTCCTGGAGACATAGGGGTAGGCAGAGAATTCATGAACAAAATGCAAACTGCATGGGAAACACTTCAAAGAATCAACAAATGGGATCTCACAGTATTGAAAAGTTTCTGCACTTCAATGGAAATCACCAACAGAGTGAAAAGAAAACCAACAGAATGAGAAATAATTTTACCAGCAATCCCTCAAAGGACTTGTGTCCAGAATATATAAAGAATTGAAAAACATCAAGCCCCCAAAATTCAAAGACCCTCTCCAAAAATGGGCATCTGAGATGAACACACAGTTCTCAGAGAAAGATATACAAATGGCAAATAAATACATGAAGAAATGTTCACCAGCACTGGTCATTCGAGAAATGCAAATTAAAACAACATTGAGATTCCACCTTACTCTGGAAAGAATAGCTGCCATCAAGAAATCAACTGATAACAAATGTTGGCGAGGCTGCGGGGAAAAAGGAAAACTGCTCCACTGTTGGTGGGAATGTAGACTGTTGTAACCATTATGGAAATCCATATGGAGAATTCTCAGAAGACTAGGATTAGAAGCCCCATTCAATCCAGCTATTCCCCTCCTGTGTATTTTCCCCAAGGAACTGAAAAGTTCATATCACAGTGATACATGTGCACCCATGTTCATAGCCACACAATTTGTGATAGCTAAATCCTGGAAACAACCAAGATGCCCATCAACTGCAGAGTGGATGAAAAAGATGTGGCATTTTTATACAATGGAATATTACTCAGCTATAAAAAAGGAGGACCTTAAGGCCTTCATAGGCAAATGGAGACAACTTGAGACTATCCTCATTAGTGAAATAAATACGAATCATATTTATAAATATCATATTTTGTCTCTAGTGTAAAAAGTAAATAAGAACTACAAGAGTAATAAAACCAAAATGTGTAATTGCTATTGTAAAAAAGAGAGGAAAAGCAAGTGCTCTAAGGGATATAACTGCATGTAAGTTTGAGTGTGTAAAATAGATGACCATATTGCTGAATCTTTGTTGGATCTTTGAGCAAAACTGTTTGAAGTCTAACTGTTTGAATATTTACTATGTACCCTTTTACTTTGTAACTTGAACAACTACATCCAAGATGACAATACATAATTTACAAATTACTGATTTCTTAGTGGGGCTTTTTCTCATTCTCCCTTTTCTTTCTTTCTTTTAGAATTCTGTATTGTTGCTACCCTTTTTCTGTTTTGCTTTTTTTCTTCTCTTTAAATAAAATTTTAAAAATGTTTAATTGCTACTGTAAAAAAAGAGGAAATAAGAAGCACTATAAAAGATATAGCTGCATGTATGTTTAGGTGTGTGGGATTGATGACCATATTTCTAGGTTCTTTTTGGATTGTTGAACAGATCTGTTTGCACTCTCACTGCTTTAGTGTCCACTTTGTGTACTTTAATTCTGTAACTTGAATAACTATTTCTAAAAGAACAATATGTAATGTATCAACTAGTGATTTCTTACTGTTGATCTTCTTTTCTTGAGATTCTGTAATATTTCTACCTTTTTCCTGTTTTTTTTTTCTCTTTAAATAAAAAAAAAGAATGTATAGGAGGCCAACAAATCCAGGATAGGGATGGGACCAAGTGTGGTCACCAAAGTCTTCCAGGAAGTGACTATGTCTTAATGGACTCTGTGGCAAGAAGGAGACGTAGGCCAAATAAAAGAGAAGGATTAGGAAGGTGAGGGGCAGCACTGGCAAAGACATAGGTGTGTGCTAAGTAGGCAGGGTGGGAGGACATTGAGTCAATGTTGGAAGAAGTGTTATGGGCAGGCAATGGGTAGTGCTAGTGTTGTAAGCCATTACCTCACGGGTGGTGCTCAGATTCTGAGAAGTGGTCAGAAGAGTTGGCATGAAAGGTATGTAATACCTGATCAGATTTATACTTTGAAGTGATTGTTTTGGCAAAAGAATGGAAAAGAAAAGAAGAGATTTGCAGGCACTGACAGCAATTAGTGAATTACCGCAGTATTGAATGTAGAAAATAAAACAGGCCTGGACTAGCTTAACAATGCAAGAGACAGGTGATATGCTTCTATTTTAACAGATGTTTTGGGAGGTAGGGGTGGAGAAAGAGGCGTCCAGGACAATTGAGGTGCTTAGGCAACAGAATGCAGGACCATTGACCGAGATAGAGAGCAAACAAGGAGTGGCAGGGCAGACGGGTCAGCAGAGGGAAGCTGAGCCTGTGTCCAAGTTAGATGTGTGAAACCTAAGAGTAATTTTTTGTTTTTGACTTTTTCTATAGCATGGTTATGAGTGCTGACCTGAAAACACCCCCCACCAATCCACGGTCACAGTTCCATTTTCCATCTCTATAGCTTTTATGATTTCAGATATTTCAAAGTGGTAGAATCATACAATATTCATCTTTTAGCATCTGAATTATTTAACTTAGCCTAATATTGCCAGCATTCATCCATAAGTCCAAATTCCTTTCCTTTGTAAGACTGAATGTTATTTCACTGTCAGTATAGACCACGTTTTGTTTGTTGATTCTTCTGGTGATGAGCTCTTGAAAGGGTTAGCTTTTGTGACTTTCAGCTATTGTGACTAATGCTGTCAGGAACAGTGGCAGGAGAGGTATGTTCAATTTCCTGCTTTTCCATTCATTTGGGTGCATACCTAGGGGTAGCATTTCTCTGCCTTGTAAGAATCCTGCTGGGACTTTGACTGATAAAGTCTTTAACTAATCAATCAATAGAGATGAAATTAAATGAATAAAAATGTGCAACTACAAAGTTTTAGGTAAGAGGAGAACATGAAAGATGGACACCTATTTTAAACTTTGTCAGCAATCTAACCGGAAGCCTGTGAGTAATAAGGAAATATATTGAATAAGATCTATAGTAGATAGTACTCATATTTGGATTTCAAGAGAGAGTTAACAGTTATTTCAGTAATTACTATAAGGTGCTCATTATGATTTATATTTATGATCATGTGCTATAGCACAAAATTATCTTCCAGGATGAATATTTGTATTATTTTTAATGGAGGAAGAAACTGTACTAGAAAGTGAGGGAGTTTACAGTGCTGCTGTCAACACATAATTAAAAGAAGTTCTTTCAAGGTCATGTTTTTAGGGACCCATATTTCTTGTGATAAAAAGGACAAAATGTGATTTGAGCTCTAGAACTATTGAAAGAATTTTTAGTGCTTGTATACAAAACCCTTTGACCTGTGTCTTAAGACTTTCCCCATGCCTTAATAGCATTTAAAAGTAACCTCATTTATAACTGTTAGAAGATTGCCACATATTTACCTCCCTCTTTCAAATGAAGACATATAACATAGCCATGGTCAAAACAATACAGATGAAAGATAGAATTAAATATTTGTTGCTCCTTATGCAAATGTGTATTAGTTATGGACAGATATTATTTAGGGTGGAAATCAACCTTACTTACAGCTGTCCTCTTACTGCTCTTGCAGTTGCTTCTCGAGACTGTCCCTTTTCTCTTCTCTAATTTATTCTGAGCAGTTTTTCTACTTTGTACTAATTTAATCATCATGATGTTAGAGAAAAAGTGATTAAAACGTAAAATACTCTTGAGCTTCTGCTGTGGAAGTGCGTGGAGGCATGGCAGTGGAAAGGTGTTGTAGGTGAAAGATTTAAATGAAAGGTCCTGGTCACATATTTCAGCTGGCTTTCTGGTAGGATGTGCCAGTGTTTACCCACCATGTTTTAGTGAAGGCCATCACCTTCTTTCAGTGGCCTGACCACCCTGCAGTGAGGTAGACACGAGAGTTCAGTTAGGAAAACAGAGAAAAAAAAAAGAATTTCCAAAACAGAGCCAATATTCTTTTCAAGTCAATTTGAAGAAAAATAAAGCTTCCATATTGGTTACTTTACTTATGGTATGGTCATCAATGAGATTGGAATTGGATATTCCATAATGGAAGAGAGTATCTTGCCTACCTTTGCATACTCAGAACTTGATGGTGCTTGGTCTAAGGCAGTTACTCAGTGACTGTTTATTAAATAATTGATAGATCAAAGGGCACAAAGAACCTGAAGAACAAGGAGAGTCTGCATATAGTATAGGGCTGGTTGTGTTACTTTGAGATCATAGAAGATAATTTTGTCCAAACTTTAGGGTAGACAAAACAATAGCTTCTCAAAGATATCCATGTTTGAATCCACTGGACCTATGAATAGGGAGAATTAAGGCTGAGGATACAACATCTTGACTGTATCTCAGTTAGACCCATTTTGGACTTCTGGACTATGGAACTGGAAATAAATTTGTGTTGCTGCAAGGCAACTGTAACTGGTTGTAACTGATTATAGCAGGAACACTAATTTCCCAGTTGCTTTTCACCTGCTTCTTACTAACACTACCCTCATATTCTTTGGGGAACACCCATGTACTTTGTGTAAGGTTAATTATCTCCTTCTTTTCAGACTTAAGCATGTGAGATAGACATAGCTAATTGGACCATTGCATTTGCCTGGTCACAACAATTAGTTAATGGCTGGACATTGATGGGCCAATGTAAAGATTAGTTTTTTCAAGGAGCTTCAAGAATAAGTTTCTTATGCTTGAATCCTTGAGATATGGGAGATATCTCTCCACCTCAGAGATGCTACAACTAAAGGCATCATGGAGGAACTCAGAGTCAAAAGCAGGAGACAGCTTGGATTACATAATGATATGAGCCAAAACGCCATATTATTTTGCATAAGCCATTTAAATTTGGATTTTTAATTCTCCTTTTCTTTTCTTTCTTTTTTTGCAGTTGTGAGGAACAAATCTATGGCATCATTTATGGGAGGTAATTATTATGCCACTGAACTATATATCGTATCCTTTTTAAATTTTATTTTGAGACCAAGTCTTGTCTAAGCTGGCCTTAAACTTGTGATATAGATGACTCAGCCTGCTAGGTAGCTGTTATGGGCAGATACCACGGAATTGGTTTGACTTTTCAAATCTATCACTAAATGTTCAGAAAGGAGGTATAGTATAGAAAGGTGATAGAAACAACTCTCTCTTTTATAGTTCATACGTACACATGTGTTTTTATATTCATTATATTTATGTGTATCATACACTGCATATATTCTCATCATAGAAAATATGTTGTCATCTTTTTTATCTTTATAAAGATCTCAGTTAAATGTCCTCTAACCCCAACACCACCAATAAGAAGACTGATAGCTCAAACCTACTGACAGCTCAAACCTACCTATTAGCATCAAGACTATCTCTCTATTATAGACATTTTCCATAACAAGTCTTTCTTAGGCTTTTGTGTGTTCTATAGTATAATTATTATGCATCTTAGCTATTAAAAGTTTCTTTTTTTCCTTCCTTCTTTCCTTTCTCCCTCCCTTTTTTTTGAGATGTTGTCTTGCTATGTTGCCTGTGTTGATCCTGGACCCTGAGCTCCAAGGATTTGCTCAAGCTTCTAGAACTACAGATGCATGTCATCACACCTAACAAAAGTTTTAAATATTACCAGGAGGTCTTTTTAAAAGTGTAATAATTGTTCTGATGCTTTGTCATTGCTAAATAATTTCATGTGGTTGTCTTGTGGTTTCTCCATATTTTAACAATTTAGTTCATCAAAACTCACCAGCTTGCTTTTTTCTGCATATCAGAGAAGCATATTTTGTCATTGAATTATTTAGCATCAAGGAATGAAATTTTCTATCTGTGTCAGAGCCTCTTTCATGAGGCTTCATCTTAGAGTTTAGCCTTCATCTTCAAGGGATGCCCTCACAAATTCAAGGACTTTAATGGCCTATTTATAATGAGAAAAGTGTGCTGGGTGGTAATTGTGGTTAACCAGAAATCTCACATCAGTCCAAAGGGGTCTTGCCATGAGGATCAGTGCTAGGTGACGCTGAAGAATTCAGAACGTGTTGTGGATCTCTCAGCTTTTCAAAGAGGCCAAAAATTTGGATATTTATGTGTAGCTCCAAAGCATCACACACAGAATACACTGACTCAATTCTTCACCAGTAGATAGCAACATTGATCATTGCTCAAATTTTCAGGTGTTTGGGGACATTTTGTTAACCTTAGCACAATCAGCTAGTGCAGAAGTGATGACACTGATGAAGATACCAGTGATGAAAGTCATGCATTTACTACTGAGGGATATTAGAGAAAACAAACCCACAAGGAATTGGAGAGAGACCAGAAGTTGCCCATGTGGGCTGGATGAGTTACTTGGGGAGCTGGCATGATTCTGAAAGAGAAAGAGAGATTCCTGCAGCATGGAAAAAGTCCATGTCCCTGCCATCTATAAAAAAAAGGCAAGAAGAGGAGAAAAATAATTGACAAAATTTTAAAAAAATGAAATTTTGATGAGCAATTAAGCATTAAAATAAATGTATATTGATCTAATATTAATTCAGAAAATGTCTAGTAATTTTCTAGAAGAATATAAAGATTAAACACTATGAAAGTACTGCTGATAAATTCTTGTGGGAAGCTGCTATATCCATACCATCTAGGTCAAATTTGATGATGATAGTGAAAGTATGGATGTAATAGTTAATAAGAAAATGGCTGCAACATAGATATCATCTATAAGTAGAGTTATTTGCTTCAATTTTTTAATGTCAGTGAAAGTTTTTATTGTAGTAAGAATATGCAGGACAAAATGTACCATTTTTTGTGTATGAGTCAGTGGCTTTAAATGGACTCATATTTTTATGCAACTGCCACCACTATCCATCTCCCTTTTTTTCATCATCCTCAGATGAAACTGTCTCTTAAATCCTACTTAAATATTCTTTCTGTCTTTAGCTCCTGGCAGTCACCATTCTATTTTTATATCTCCATTAATTTGACTATTCCAACTACTTCATATGACATCAATCATATATTTGTTTTTCTGAAGCTGTTAGTTTCCACAAAATATATTTACTAAGTTAACAGATAGTTTTTGAACTCTTACTATGTTCAAAATATTAATTAGTTGCTGAGGAAATAATGGTAAAAACTGCAAGTATAGCCCTTACTATCAGGTGAGTAATAGGATGAGGAAAACAAACAATGAAGAGAGAAGCATAAAATGAACAAGGCAATTTCACAGTTTATTTTGAATATGTCAAGTTTGAGATTTCCGCTAGACACTCAAGTGGGGGTGTTGACCCAGACTAGCATTCTGGGTGTACTGAAAGGACAGAATTGGTGATATTAGAGAGAAAGTACTCCAATTCAAGGGCTAGAAGGGAGTGCAAAGATGCAATAGGAGAGATGGAGCATTCCTGAGCTCCATGTTTAGAAATGGATCGGAGAAAAAAAGACATAACTGAGACTAAAGAAGAACAATGACTTGAAGACAGATGACTAGTGAAGAAAGAGACAAAAGAAGAGGTGACAAGTGATTCCTAGCAACATAGGTTTGAACAGTGCCAATGTACTTACATGTAGGTTTTTTTTCTTTTTTGAGATGCAGCAATTTAAAAAGCTCGGATTCAGTTCAATCCCTGGTACAAAAATAAAAGCTTGGAGATCAACTTCATGGCCTGGAAATATTGAAAAAAACTAAGAAAAAGATGCCAAAAATGCATAGAATATGTATGGACAATAGTATATTTTGTCTTTTACTACAATAGTACATGCCTATCTATTACAAAAAGTTAAAATGTATCAAAATTTGCCAACCTAAATATGCCCTTGCAGTCCAGAGAAATGTAAACAAGCATAAAGATGCAATTTTAGATCATAAGTGCATATAGTTAATTTCATAACCACTTATTTTTGCTATTGATTCATAGTCAAAAAGTTACACACAGATTTTTAGTTGCAAGGGAGTCAGTTCCTCTGATCTCCATCTTGTTCAAGGGTCAGTTTATACTTCCAAAAGGACAGAGAGGCCAGCTGGGCTAAATATATTTGCACAATGAGGGTGATGAGCAACAGATGGCTGCGAACTTTGACTTCCAAATAACCAGCGACCTGGACCAGGCTGTTCCAGGGCAGTGTGGGAAACAGAGATGGTAGCTATGGACTCTTGGGGAAACTATGTTTATCAAAGAGAGACATAGAATTACAGATAAGTTACAAAAGACTATAGTTGGCCTTCTATATCTGTGGGATCTGAGTAAGTAGATTCAACCAACCTTAGATCAAAGATATTTGATGTTGCATCTGTATTAGACATACAGACATTTTTATCATCATCATTCTCAAATGATACAGTATACCAACTATGTATAGAGTTTTTCCATTGTGTTAGGAATTATAAGTAGTCTAGAGATGATTTGAAATATATGGGAGGATATACAGGAGCCATGTGCAAATACAATACCACTCTACATAAGAAGCTTGTGCACACGCAGATTTTCGTATCCTTGGGGGTCCTGGAGTCAGTCTCTCATGAAAAACATGATGCAATATTTGTCAGCAAGTGAAAGAAGCTGATGACTAGCTTTCTAGATTCAAAGAGCTGACTCACTCTTCCTTCAGAGGAAATGCCACAGGCACTGTTATCTTTGAACTTACAAACTCACTTATAAACTGCTTCTCCGAAACTAACTTATTTGTAAATAAGAGAACTTCTCTCTCATCAAACTTAAAGAAAGGCTGAAAACATTTTGGCAATTTCTTTTCTCCTTTGAGCAATTTAGGACAGTGATTTGCATGGTATGATGGTCATGATTTAGCATAAGTAAATGCTCTTTTACACTGAAATGCAAACTTTTGTCTTTCAAAATGATTTGATGTGCTAGAATTGTTCTTTTTCATTAATCGAGTGGTTGCAGGAAGGCAGACAAGAGAGGATGAAAAAAGAATCGTAAATTTTCAGATGACTCCAATAAGGATATATATAGAATCTCAGGGACATTGTCCATGGTACCATTAGAGACCATTAGTCACCATCTCTGATGGCTTCAAGCCTGGATTATCAGAGTAGGTATCAAACAGGAATTTAGATACAGAAAGAATCTAGACTTTCAAGTCATTTAAAAGGAATATTCCACAGAATCTCATTAAAAGCTCTACTTGTACCCAATAATTAGTGGCTATGCAAGATTTAGAGTTTTTTCTAAAACCTCCCAATTTTAGTTAATAGTACCTTCCTAGTCAAAATGTTCAGAGCACAACATAAACACACTGCTTAATTTCCTCTATGAAAACACAATATATTTTTCCTCTCCCAGTAAAAATCCTAAATCAGACAATATACATTTCCAAGCTAACACAGACTGACTATGAGAGCAAAGACACCACATTATTCTCCTGTCACCTGCTTCTCAAGCCACAGAGCTTAACTCTTACCAAATGTAAACTTTCATTCCTTCTCCCTCCTCATAATTTTTGTCTTGAGTAAAATAACTAAGGAAGACATTTTTTTTCCTCTCTCGTGTGAACTAAAAATCAGGAGACCCTGAATTGCAACTCTAGTGAACACTTGGTGAATATTTGGTAGAGGATGTTTTATCTCCTGCCCCCTGTATGTACCTGTAATGGCAATGATGTGAAGGAAAAAGAAGTCTTAACAGAGATTGTCTAAGGACTGGACTTCAAAAGGCTATGTTCATTCTCATCAAAAGGAAGTTTAAATCTAAACTAGCAAGGACAGTTCACTTGTAATAACTCTCTTACAGACCGTAATACTAAGGATGAAAGATCGCCAGATTCTAGTTAGATGACTGGCTAGGACTATCCTTGATGCACTGGCTCATCTCTGCAGTGAGAGCTGGATGATTTTAAAAGCCAGAAACCTAACAGAACATAATCTACTGGATGTAAGCAATTGCCATAGACCTCTACAGTTAGCCACAAAACAATTTTAAATGTTCAATACATATATGTGCATATGTTATTATACTTAAATTATGATGTAGGCAATGTACTGATTAGTGTTCTCCAGAAAAATAGAACCGGGAGAATATCTACATAATGCAAGGGATTTACTTGATAGGCTTTCAGGATTAGAGGTAGGATAGTATACAACCCCCTGTTTGCATGCCACACATGCTGATGATCCAGTAGTGGTTCAGTTCAAGAAGCTAGAAACCTCAGAACAAGAAGGATCAAAGATATAGGACCAGTAATAGGTTAAAGGCCTATAAGCTTCCTGGAGAGTGGCTGGTCCACCCTAAAAGTCTGAAGAAGCTGGACTCTGATGTCCACAGGCAATGAAAGCAGCAAAAAATATAGTGTAACTTTTCAATTTAGGCCCACTTACTCCTCCTTCCCCTTGCCAGTCTTCGGAAACCGTAAGTCGGTTGGATGGCATCACACACAATCAAGGCAGGTTTTCTCTCCCAATTGGCTGATTTACATGACAATGGGCTCTGGAAATACCCTCACAGACACTCCCAGAAGAGTGCTTTACTAAACTACAAGGCTCTCTCAATCAAGTCAAGGATACGGATTAACTGTCATTGTAAACCAAGAGGGATTACAACCTTTTTAGAACTCTCTTCTGGTGTACTTTAGGGAGATTAACTCAAGACTCTGCATCTCAGTGGGTGAGTGCATGAGCAGAGGCTGGTGCCAGTTCACCTTGGGCCCTGTTAGTGCAGGGTTTCCCTGGCCATGACCACTTAAATTACTGCTTTTCCCTCCGTTTGCGGTCCTGATGAGATTTCAGGGCACACCCTGCTCCCCCTTATTCACTGCATATCTATCCTTCTGAGCAATTGAATGGCATAATGGTTAAAATCAGCCTCAGAAATCAGGCTCCTGCTCTTCCCTCCCAGGCCAGCTATCTGAGGCAAGATTTACATGTATATAAATATATAATATTTACCCTCTTCTTATCCATAGAATCTTTGTTTCTAATTTCTTTTCTCATTTTTTTCTCTTCCTTTCTCTTCCCCTCCTTGAAGAGAAGGTAGGGGAAAAACAACAACACAAAAAAAAAGACTCATGATCTATCAGAGACAGATACCAATTCCCTATGACAAACGTTGTCATTATGTATACCTAAAACGTATCAATAAACTTAATGAATTAAAAAAGAGGCAAAAAAATAATACTTTTGTGAGTGTACCGGGGATACATGTTTCAGCCTTTTTTATTTTGAGGGGATCTCACTATGTTTTCTAGGCTGCCCTCCAACTAGTGATCCTCCGGCTCACCCTACCTAGTAGCTAGGTTTATAGGCTTGCACCGCCACACCCAGATAATATGGGATTTATATGTATATAAATTTGTTGTGAGTCTGTGTGTTGACAACAGGTTCTTTTATCTGCTCTGGGGTTGAGTAGAGAGGGTTTTTGTTCCTTGTGTTTCTGGTCTGCCTCCTGTGATAAGGACCCTTGTCCTGACATGTCCTTCTTACAGTCTTTCCACCTTAGAGAGGAAGGAGACTAAACTTTACGGTGTATGTGCTTTTGCAAATATGTTTGCTTCTCATTTTCTCATAGCCCTTGTAACTTAGATGAACTCAAAAACAAGTGTCAGGGAAGGACAGATGACTTTTTGAAGAGAGAAACAGCAGGAGCCATAAGACAAAGGGCATGGCTGTAGATAATATAAGAATACAGTCTATGAACACAAATGACCATGGAAAGGCGCACAAATCCCACCAAGACGGATTCACTGAAAGCACTGCTGTACAGAAGGAAATAAGTTCTCAGTGTTGCACTAAATGTCACTTTCTTGTTGTCCGTGGGAGACCCAGCCATAAGATGCAGCTCTTCAAAGGGCTTTCTTTTCATTGCTCCCCTGTCCTTGGTTTACTTTCCAAATCTCCATGTTGTGGAGCTCATTTGCACTGAGGGAAATTTCCTTCTTCCTCAAAGACTTCTGAACAGTGCCTTTCCACGGCACGCCCTAAGCCTGAGCATTTAGATCAACAGAATGTTCTCAGGATGCTTTGGGGTACATTTTGACTCTCTCTTGTGACACACTCTTCACACACATCCTCCCAACTTCCAAAGATAAATATTCATTCTTGAAGGCCATGATCCAAACACTTGAAGAGAAAAGAAAGGTATATTTTGGATTTCCTTCTCCTTCTACCTACCCTGAATGCAGCCCTCCCAGGCAGTTTCATGTTGCAACATTAGGCGGTGCCATGTCATTGATGTTCCTTGACCTAGTGGCCAAGCCAGAAAGGATCATCATCTTTTTCCTTTCTCTGTCCTAAGGGGAAGTGAGTTAGAAAACATTCATTCTTTCAGTTACATGTATAGCATTTTGACTTAGAAAATGGATGGCATTTCAATGTCACCTGGATTACTCAGGAAAAGAGATTGATGTTGACGCGGTGAGCAGAACCTCTTTGGTTGAGGGTTAAATTGGAATCCTATTTGTCAGGGTTAATCCTTCATTATTTCTAGTTTCCAAAAGATGAAAATGAAAGATTAGATCAACTTCTTAGGCAATAGTATCAGTAGACGGTTTCTTAAAATGAAACAGAAAAAGTAGTTTTTCCTTTGATAAATTAAGTTTATTCTGTGATTTAGAATGTTAATGAGTAGCTTTCTGGCATCAAAAAAATGATGTAAAACACACTATTTGCAAGCCAAGAAATTCCTGTGGCTTTGGGTTTAACTCCACTCTTCACAAATGACCCGAAGCATGAGAATTTCTCTATTCAGATACTTTGAAAGTTAAAATACCCTTTGTTGAATTTGTAGGTGGCAAAGGTTGTTGGATATGGTGAATCATGCAAGTAAATCTAAATCATATTCTGTACATTGAAAAGAACAAAAATTCTATGACCTGGAATCCCATGCTCCTGATCTGGATCTGAAGGTCTGTTATGTTACTTAGTGGTACAGCAATTTATTCTTCCTAGACCTTGATTCATCCACGAACAAGGATAATTCCAGTACTGAAAAACATTCTTTCTTGGATTAGACTTTAGTCAGGCTCCTCTGAACCCTCAGTTCAGGTAGAGCTCAACTTGGGCTTTGACCTCTGTCGGTGCAGAGTTCAGTTTTCAGAACAGTTGTATCAAGTCACTTTAGAAAGACCTCTCCCAATTCCCCAAGTCTCCATATCTGATGGAGTTCATCCTCCTCCATCTCCCAGGCAATAGTTAATCATCTTGGCTGGTTCTTAGGCAGAATCTTCCCTTACACCTGAAATTTCCTCTGAATATATTTCCATTCCATTGTCCTCCATCTTATTTCTCAGGTATAAATTCTTACTTTTTCTTAGTGTACTGGAAGTTGAGCCCAGTCTCTCTCCCCTAGCATAAAATCTACACTTATTACAATGGTCTTGAATACTCTGCCTTACCTTCTAAGAAGCATCAGAATAACGTGTGTTCTTTGACACTGCCTAGTGTGGTTATGGTGAGGATTAAATGCAAAATATGTATAAAGCACTGAGCAGGCATGAATGCATAGTACAATTCCATTTTTATTGACATCATTATTGCTTGTTTTATTTCATCCTCAACTCCTTTTTTCTTTACTTCTGCTTTCTCATAACAGAGTTTTGGATGCTTGTATTATTTCCCTGACATTCCCTTCTTGGGTTGAACAACCTGGGTCTCTCCACAGGTCTTCACATAGTATGTGGAGGGTTGTCACCACTTAGATTGGTCCCCAGATGATGGTGATATTGGGAGATGATGGAAGCTTTAGGCCATGTAGTCCAGTTGGAGGGAGCAGGTCACTGAGGGTATGCCCTTGAAAGCGTGATTGTGACTCCAGCTCCTTTCTCCCTCTAACTGCTTCCTGGCTGCCAGGAGATGAGCAGCTTTGTTTCGCACCTGCTCCTACATGCTGTCCTCATCATTGTCTCAAAAGCAGTGGAGGCAAGTGATCATGGAATGAAACTTCTGAAGGAAACTGTGAGTCAAATAAACCTCTCTTCCTTTAATTTGCTCTTAGGTATTTTGCTACAGTGATGGAAAGCAGATGAATAGAGGATAATTCTTATTCTTATTGCTTTACTTTCAGGAATGACATACAGTCAGTATACCTGGGCCTCCTGGGCTTAGACAAACTCCTGCACTTGAATGGGTGGGGAGGGGAAGAGAGGAGAAGGAGAGAGAAAGAGAGACACACCCACAGAGCGAGAGAGAGAGAGAGAGAGAGAGAGAGAGAGAGAGAGAGAGAGAGATACGCTAGAGTGATGGTGAATTTAGGAAACCTCCATCCCTGCTAGGACTATTGCCCTACCTGTAAGATCAGGCTGACACCCTTGGACAGGCTTCTTTTCTTCCCATCTGTAACTCTAAAAGACCTGATTTTGTTTGATAAATTCCATCTTTGTTTTATTTTCTTCATTGTCATATATTATGATAGTTATTTTTCTCAGCTCTGGGGCACCATAGATTTAAACAATGCCTTCTCTGTGTCTTTGAATGGTGGGACTAGGGATCAAACCCTCTAGCTTGAAGGTAGCAGCTTCCCTTTCTGGTACTGCTAAATAACACAGTGATCAATGCCTTTGTTTTCCAACCAGCAAGGAATCTATCTATTTATGTCACTGTGTTTGCCAGCTTCCTATTACTATAACATAATGCCTCAGATATGAACTTGTAAAAGAAAAGATTTATTTAGCTCACAATTTTGCAGGTTCTAGTTCATGATCAAGTGGTCCCATTACTTTGAGTCTCTGGTGAGGATGCAAGGTACTGATGGTGAAGAACTTGTGGTGGAGCAAGACCACTTCCATCATGACTTAGGAAACACCAAAAAAAGAGAAATGTTGCAGTTACTTTCACAAGCTTGACCCTGGGGACATAAGGACACCCATAAGGCTTCATCTCTTTAAATTTTTGTCACTCCCCAGTAGAGGGAGGCATCCACACTGTTAACAGGTATTTATCCATATTGTCTATGAGAATAAACAGAATTAAGCTGAAGAAAAGTTGAGAATGACAGTGTGAGCTATAACTGTAAGAAGCTGAAGAGGAAATATGACAGGTGAGTAAATTATATGAAAATGCTAATGTTTGCATGGAGGTAGCAAGTAAATAATAAACACATATTGATAAAACTATTATATATGTAACATCTCTATTACCTGTACTAGCAAAAGTCAAAAGACATATAAATGTACTTTCTTTAAATTCTTCAGCCTATTGTTAATTCGAATAAACTTTATCATCTTGGGTCCATCTGCAAACTGTCTTATATGATACACTTTAAAATGAGGATATTATGAGTTGAATTGTGCCTTTCCCTATTTGTTGAAGTCTTAGTCCCTAGTATCTCACAATGTGATGTAATTTAGGAAAAAGATCCCCTTAGAGGCAGTCAAATTAAAGAGAACATGAAAGTGGATATAATTCAACATGACTGGTGTCCTCACAAAGGGGAGACATGAACATGACACATACAGAAGGAAGATGATATGGGGACTTTTGGGGGACTGCACGTGAAGGCAGCACGTACCTGCAAGCTAAGGAACACCTGAGACTAGCAGAAGCTGGGACAGCGGTATCCAACGGGGACTTCTACTAAAGTACTTTTGGAAGGGGCATGGCTCCACCAATACACTGATCTATCCTATAGTTAACTAAGTGGATAAAACTTTAAAACCAAGGAGTTCCACAGTTACTTACTACTTCCAAAATTCCACCTGACCATTGCATAGCAGGAGTTTACTAATGACTTCACTGTTTCTGCAGCACAGAGCACAGTAAAAATAAGCAACTGCACCAACATGTTGAAAATGTCTCCACTGTGTCATATTATCCTGGTATCAATAGAAGTTAAATCTAAGACTATTTGTTGTCAAGAGGCCCTGATATCATACTACATTTCTTTGTGGATTTTAGCCATCAGTCATAGATAACAGAACTTGCTAATAGACAGTTGCAAAGGTGGTGCATCAGGCAGATGGTGCTTTGGTTGTGAGGTAGGGAATGTTTCATACAGCATGCAGAGATGAACCCTATATGTAAGCTGGCCATTCTGAACTTTCCACTGTCTTAAGCATCACCAGGGGAATCACCGTTTTACTCAGCTTCCAAATGAGGCTGTGGTTTCAATGCTTTAGGCTTTGCATGCTAAAGAAATCAACATTTTTAATGTAATCAGAGTTCTGTGAAAGCAAATATGTTATATTTGTGTAAAAAACCTTAGACCTTAAGGAGGCACTGTATAGCATTCATGAATAGCAGACCAGTGTCCCCCTGCTTTAGCTGTTCCCGATAGCGGCAGAATGTTCCTTCATCGGGTAAATATGCAAGCGTGGTAAGGAGCCTTGTCTCGTTTTGCTCCTCTAGGGTTCCAAAACTTAATGTTTAGAAAGTAAACATTGGTTCAGGTAAGCATTTATATATAAAATGGTTGTAAGTGGCAAAAATATTAACAAAATTTGTTGAGAAGGCAGAGCTGCTGCCCTGTATGCATAACTATAAAGTGTTTATTTCTATGAAAGACCAGTAAGAGTTTCTCTTATGCACCACAAAGAGCACAGGCCTTAATTAGCAGGTCTGACGCAGGCCAGTTCCTCTGTGTGCTCCACACAAGCCTAGCCCCACCCAATCTATCTAGTTTGCATTGGGTTGGTTACTTCCACTTTGACTTTCAGTGCTTTGATTTTGCATATTTTCCTCAGGGATACTCAGACACCTCTAGACCATAAACTTTTAGATATATCTAGGTTTTGAAGTAAAAGTGACATAAAATATAAGAATAGGACTCGTCTACTCCTTGCTGTTTTCCATAGGGAAAGTACTCAGATGTAGCTTCCTTTAGTAGATTGATGAATGCCAGTTAACAAAGTGACAAGTACTTAAATATCTTAAGGGGAGAAGGAAGAAGGGAAAAGATTATATGTATATGTATATTTGTACAAGATAGATAGCTATATTACTAATCTATGTTAGTTCATCCAAAAGAACAGTTTGTGCTGTCATTGTTTGAGTGTTTGATCATTTTTGTGCCTAAATCTTATAACCTGAAAAACTACTTCTGAAATAACAGTATGCAATATATTAATTATCATTAATTTCCTACTTTTTTTGAAATTATGTATCCTTTCCATCCTTTTTTCTGTTTTGTCTATTTATAATAAAAAAAAGAATGGTCTGTGTGAAAAGTGTATATGGAATATAAATGAAATTCTTCTTTACAGCTGGATCCCCACAAGACAAGAATGGTCTGTATTGAGTGATTGATAAATATTAGAACTCAAAATGAAATGTGTACATTAAAGGGTTGGGGATTTAGCTCAGTGGCACAAGTGCCTCTCTGGTAAGTGTGAGGTCATGACTTTGATCCTTAGTACCTTAAAAAAAAATATGGAACCAAAGTGTGTACATTCAATTTGTTGAATTTTAAGGAAATGCAAATTAAAATAAAGATTTGAAAACAATCACCAAATCTCTTAAACAGTGCTGCCAAAACTGTGGAGGAAAGAGTACATTCAGGTTGATGCAAATAGATTTAATCCTCTTAAAAGCAACACGTCAGTATCAAGAACAACAAATATTTTCATGTTTTTTGACCAGAAGTCTCATTTACGAAAAGTTCATTTACATTTATAAACAAAAGGAAGCTCCACATAAGAAAGTATTCAACACAATGATATTCTTTAGAGAACTGTGAACAGTTATTCCCAACAAGAGAGAGATGATTAAGCAGTTGAATAGAGTACTTGGTAGTAATACCAGGTACCAAAATGCTGAGACTGAAGTGCTTTGGATTTTTTTGAAATGCTTTTGGATTATTTTGGAGTTTGGAATATTTAGACACAATGAGTTATCTTACTCAGCTGTTCCAGTGGGGACCCAGTTGGAAATAAGAACTTCATTTATATTCCATATACACTTTTCACACAGAGCCTCAAGTTATTTTTTGCAATATTTTTAGTGTGCTTGTGTTATAACTGTGATTATTTACAAAGTCAAGTGTGAAGTTTTCTACTTGTCACATGGTGTTGCTACTCAAAAAGTTTTGGATTTTGAAGCATTTCAGATCTTGGGTTTTTGGACTAGGGATGCTTAATGTGTAATAGCATCGTAGGAGCATTATAAATAGGAAGAGGTACACATATTTGTATATATTCTGGTACTTAACAATGCAAGTGGATTATGAAAGTACATGTTAACCAGAATTATTACTATATGATTATGGATATATGTATAATAATTAAATTTTTCTAAAATTTAGGGAAATATTGGCCTTAACCACGGTGTGTTTGTTAGGTCTGAGAAATGCATAGCTGAAGAGATGTGCTTCCTGCTCTTATTAAGGGTGCAAGATAATCATATAAACAGATGAAGAAGTGTAGAAATTTACAAAATGTTATTGAAGACAGGAAGAGTCTAGACACTGGGCAAAGGTGGAAGAGAAGGCTTCATAAAGGACCTAAGATATTATGCGTGGACAAAATTCAAAAGACAATGTCAACAAATCAGTTATAAAAGAGTGAAAGGATTAGAAGAAGCCCACTAACCTCTTTATTCAGGTACAACTCACAAACCATAAACTTACCTGTGCAAACTACACAATTCAGTAGTTTTCAGTATATTCAAGGAGTTGTGTGACTCCATAATCTAAGTGCAGAATACTTTCATCATTCTAAGGAGCATCCTAATTTTGCACTTTCATATTTTCCAGTGTTAAGTGCTTTCATAATAAAGAACAAAGATACAATTCTGGCAATCTTTGATGCCTGCGCCGTTAGGAGAAAGGTTGATGTTGCACATACCATAAACCATAAAATTGCCATCGTGTCTTTAAAGTTTAATTTTATTAGTGACAAGGTAAATAGTTACATGAAAATCTTCACAGATATCTATACATATATTTAAATAAAATAAGAGTTAAGTTCTAAAAGTAGATTTTCATTGGTGACTAGTACATGTTACTTATTTACTGTATAAAAATGTCCAAGTTTATAAAACTAATTTTCCCATTTTCCTGTGTCCTAAAAAACAGCTGTAAGGATTGGAAAAGGAAATTATTTGAAGATATTTATATAGACACTAAGAAGAACTCAGCGCATGATGACTTAGGAAAGAAATGGACAGTGCGATTTGCATCTTGTCTTCAGTGTGGTGTCAGTCTTCTTCATGTGCAGGGATGAGGAAGACATCACCGGAGGGCTCACCTGACCTCAGTTTTCTCCCTCCTTCCATTTTGCTCCACATTCTAAGGATTCATGCCTGTGTGTGGTGGTCCCCTCCAATTCTGTAGACAGCAGTGCCCTCAAGCAAGAGATCTCTTTTGGCTGAGACTGGGAATCTTGGTTTGCTTCTGAAGCTCCCATGCTTTACTATGCTCTGGATCCCAGTCTTCCTCTGGCATCTCTAGTTTTCTCCAAGTGTCTGTAAGATCTTCCTCCTCAGGTCTCCATAACTGGCTTTGTGACTTCTGAGTTGCTTCACAAATACTATCTTAGAGGCAAAGCACGTATTCTTTGAGGGACCTTTTATGACCAAAGATCCCAAGGAGCTAATCTCTCTTGGTCTTAAGTCTGACATGACAACAATTAGGGCATTATCTGGGGAAGACAGAGCTGTCTGGTATTCCTTAAATCATGTCACTCAGAAGATCACTTACCTGTAAAACTGGGTCTGCCTAGAGGACGAACAAAGGAGACTCTAAAAGCTGGTATGAGACCCTTAAATTCTTTGAGGCAAGTGCTATGCTCTTCATCATCATATCTGTAGAGAGGAAGCAAGAATTCTACTCTGGACAGGCACCAGACAGCTACCAATAGAGCAGCTAATTCACAATCAGGAAGAAGATGAACTGCAAGCATGTGTTCTTCCATGTGCCTTTGGCTTGCTGTCCAATGAGGTTCCACAGCCGAAGCCAAATGGCTCCCCTCCAGGTTAAGGCACATAAAATTTAGTATCTGTGAGTTTGCTTCATCTTTCAAATAAAGTGTGATTGTTGAAACTGGGACACAGATTTTTCCAACTGCTTTGTAAACTTAACGATTTTAGTCAGCTTGTTCTAACATACATAGTATTCTGGATATTCATTTAAAAATAACTAATGCCAGTGTAAACATGCCTTACATACATAGTTCTATAAAATATTGCACATAAAAGTTTGTTTAGCATTTCTTCATAGTTATTTTTCATTGTTATAAAAAGGATACAGAATTGTGTAGACTACCTATAGATTGAATGGTCAGTTCTTCAAAAGAATAACATTACACATGATTATGGATTATTTACAAGGATTTTAAACAACACATTTTAATGATGGTTAAATTACAACAAAGGGAAACATAGCTTAAATAAAAGACTATTCTCCAAAGTTATGAACTGTAAAGATTAGCAGTAAAACTGAATAATAAAGTTGGAATAAGAAATTTTAAATAAAAATCCTTAGGACTCAGTTGTCTAGGTTTGTCTCACACTGTAGAACTTTATGTTTCCATCCTATTTATGTTCAATATGATTTTTCTGTGCATCGAAGTATGAGGTATAGCAGGGGAAATAACTATTTAATTGCAAGCTAAGCATTGATGTTGTTTATTATAGCTATTAAAATAGTATTTACTTATAGTTTTAAATTTTTCATTAATGGACTCTAGACATTTTACCATTACTTTTAAATACCATACAGAGTGCTGAGTACCTTGAAATTCATATTTTAAATAAATCAGTGGAGAAATCTTTTACATATATAAAAGGAAATATAAATGCAACATTTTATAAAGCTAAATTGAGCAGATGTGAATGCCTGGATGGTGTGAATAAGAGCAATTTCAGGTAGACAGAGGCAACACATTTAAGCAAACTGATTCCTAATACCAATTTGCTTTTCCTTAACACCATCTAAATTTTAAAAATTCTTTTAAATGAGTTATCTGAACAAAGTGGTTATAATAGGAATGGATTGAAGTAAATGATTTTGAATGCTAGCTAATCAAATATTAATTTCCAAATCCTCTAGACAACCAGATTCTCAAGCTAGAGAAATGGAAAACAAATAAATAAAATTTTATACTCACTTACAAAACATCTTTGTTACCTCAAAAATATTTTTACAGTACCAACAACACAATGCTTGTCTCCCTGAGCCACTGCACCATTAGAAACATTTCTTTTTGTAGGGAGGTGTTGAATGTTCTGTTGGATACAGTAGTGTTGGACAGTTTAGTCTTAATATACACTCTAAATTCTGTAGTAATTCAGATATCACATCTTTGCAACTTGAGCTGGGTTTATCTGGATAGCAACCTAAGTTTCCATGCCCATTTCAGTATGTCTGCCCCATATGGAAAAACGAAATCAAAAGAATTCTTCCAAGATTGCAGATTGCTTCTAGTCTTGCCATTTGCATTTCCAAAAGGGTCCTCTGAGCTGCATGGAAACTTCCTTCTCCCAAGGGAGTAGAGTAGTTGAAGTGCTAATCTTAGGGCCCTTCCTTTACCCATGTCACTGGCAGGCACAGGAATGATGTTATTATTTAGCCCCTTTATCCTTTCTTTTCTTTGAATGGGGCCTTTGTTCCTCCTTGTCATGACTCTGGGATCTTGTCATTGGTTAGCTGTTCCCTGTCAGCCATGTCATCCTGAGGAGGTCTTGCTCTGTCAAAGAATCCACACTGTGAAAAAATACAACAGGTTCAGTCAAACCTCTCACTCAAAGAATGCTCAGTTTCTATATCTTCTGAGGAACTTGGAGCTCTGTGAATGTAATCTGACCATTCAATCCATAGGTAGTCTGCACAATTCTGAATCCTTTTTATAACAATGAAAAATAACTATGAAGAAATGCTAAATTTTTATGAGATGTAAGTATTGTGTTTGTTAGTGGCCATGATGTAGTAATGATAAAAAGTCTTTACATTTTTTTGTTTTTGTGGTACTGATGATTGAACCCAGGGTCTTCAGGTTGAGCTACACCCCTAGCCACTCTCACTCACTTTTTTATTTTGAGATAGGGTCTTGCTAAGTTGCCTGGGCTGGGCTCAAAGTTGCAATCCACCTGCCTCAGCTCCTTAGTGTACTGGGGTTACAGGTACATGTCATCACACTAGGTTATCTGAATGTCCCTATTTTATACAGTCCATTCACAGACCTTGGGTATTTCCCTGGGATTCCAACAATGTGTCCCAGAGTCCTCTCTCTGCTCTCTGCAGATTTGCTGAGCAGCACTAACTGCTGATCAGAAAGGGGGCATAATTTCCTGCTGTGGACTCCAAGTGACTTTGGTAAGAAGGGAGGAGATCACTGCTTACTGCTCTGTACTTCATGGAACATACAGTATAGAGAGGAAGATTGAATCCATACTTTTATCTCAGTGTCAGGGCCAGCTAGGCATGAATACTCCAGTGACTTTCCACAGATTAACCAGAATTAACCATCCTAGAAATGTTTCTAGGATGTTCTAACTCTTGAATTTGAAATTAGTATTCTGTCAAGGAGGGTGTGTCTTTTCCTAGAACTCTTAAACCTCAATTATTATTTTTGCTTTCCCTGTTGGAAACTTGACATGGGACTCTCTAGGGCAGTGGAATATTTTGTCTATTGGAATATTTAGTAATTTATGTTCATTGAAACTGTAATTACTATAAACAAAGAATAATACAAGTCATTTCTAAATGTATGCCACTTATTATGTGGGCTCAGAAAGGCACAAAACAACTGATAATAATTAGAAAAGTGGTTCTTTACTACAAAACCAAAGTTTTCTCAGTGTATATGCTTACTAAGGATCCCTAATATAGTTTCAAAATGAAAGTACACTATGATTTTAGGGAGCCATGACAATGATAGTTAACTAATATGTGACTACATTAATTCCTTTTATAGTCATATAATTGCAACACTGGCATCTGGAATGGAAGGCTCTGTGCAGCCTAGAAGTTGCACTTTTGTTGAGCCAGATATTAGTTTTTATTGTATTCTTTTTGAACAAATCTCAGTAGAACACATCAAAGACTAAGCTAATGCTTCCTAGTAAACACAGACTAAGCTGGGTGTGGTGGTGTCTGTAACCCCAGCACTCTGAGAGGCTGCAGAAGGGGAATTATATGTCAAAGACCAGTCTAAGCAATTTAGTAAAACTTTGTCTCCAAATTAAAAAAAAAATTTAAAAAGGATGAGAATGTAGCTTAGAATGAAGACACTGGGTTTAATAATAATAAAAGATAGGCTAATAGTCAAGATTAAAAACCAAGCCTAAGCATCTTATAATACACATGATCTATTTGACCTCATTAATAGTCAAAATAAAAAAAGATTGAATTTTATTAAATGCACCAATTCAGTGCTTATAAAGAAAAAACCTCAAAGGATTAATGATAGAATGACAAGAAAGTATAAGACCTTGCTTAATTAAAGCAGAAAGATAAATGTTTTTATTAACTTTATGACACCAAGCAAATTGGAAAGATCAGAGGTATTAGTGAATAGCACCCAATTCTATCCTTTACAAGAAATCTCAATATTAAAACACTATTAAACACAACTTGAATTCCTAAACTTTAGCCACATGCACATATTAAGTGTGACAGAGCAAACACCACACATTTTTATGTCTTTCAAAATCTCTAAATTATGCCTTTAACATTATCTTTCAAAATCCCCAACAATATCCTTTTAAATACTTTCAGTGGCCACTGCAGAGAAAAAGGAATAACAAAGGAAATCAACTTACCTTCCACAAAGCTAAGGTCAAAATAGCCAGAACCAACAATCCAAGAAGTATTGCCAATATTATGACCCATAATGGGATTGAGAAGGAAACATTTGGAGTTGCCCAAATAACTGATGTCTTAATCTGAAATAAAAATAAACAAATGAACTTGAATCTGAAAATCATTTGGTGAAACACAGTTGTCATTGCCAGTATAATACTGAGGATCATTCTGAAAGGATCTATGCAATAATTAAAATCATCCATGGGGAGATTTGTGAGGTTATAGCAGTTAAATATGGCCTCTTAAGAAGAAGCATATTCCCAGGCTTGGAAGATTGGGAATTTGAGAATAAAACTCAAGTGGACCAGGAGCCAACATGGTGGAAAGGAAGGACTTTCCATTGGGTTTGCCCTTATGGTGACCATGGCCAAAAGAAGACTGTAACAAACATTGAGTCTCTATATGCAACGCCTCACAGTGCTCATCTCATTGAGAGCTGAACATGTGAACCACTGGATGTGCCTGAGAGTTAGGAAGCATCTAAATGAATGTTTTTATTTTATAAATTAAAAAAATGAGTCCCAGAGACACCAATTCATACCATTAATTAATGTCAGTATCAATTTCTTTATTCCTAAAATGTGTGTCTTATCAATAAGAATATCTCAGAACTCGAGGGTAGACATTTTGCACTTTATGGACACAACTGCTGCCCTTAAAGATGGAAATGAAGTCACTTGTGTGAGTCCCAACAAATGAAGTCAGGAGAGAACAGGAAAAAAAGGAAGAAGAAGCAAGGAATAAAGAAGGAAGGAAAGAAAGATGAAAGAAAAGGAAGGAGGGAATGAAAGAAGAAAGGAAGGAAAGAAGGAAGGAAGGAAGGAAGGAAGGAAGGAAGGAAGGAAGGAAGGAAGGAAGGAAGGGAGGGAGGGAGGGAGGGAGGGAGGGAGGGAGGGAGGGAGGGAGGAAGGAAGGAAAGGTTCTGATAAATGATTGTCTAATAGTGACTGGCACAAAAGACTCTTCCAGGACCACGACCTCGCACAAAGACATACAAAATGCTTCTGCAAGTTGTCTGCCTAGTAACTATTCAATTTCAGAATTGCAACTCCCTTGTTATTAACCTGTGTGGCTAATGATTGTTATTTCAAAATATCTTGTGAAATCTTCCTCATTTTGCCATTAAAAATTTCCTGCCTCAACTTCTTTTAAAAATGCATAGTTTACCACAGCATGTGTATTCCCATTGCATTGCTGTGCTGCTCCCAAGCAAGTCTTATTTCCTGCAGAATCACTCTCTGATTGTTATTTATATTGACACCATCATGCACAAAGTGAACATTGCCCTGTTATGTTGGAGCAGCCTTTAATCCTAAATTCATTTTTCAGGTGCAGAACTGGCCTGAGGTTCTGGAGATTAGAATTCATTTTATTGCTACCTATGGCAAAGGAGCCTGGAAGAAAATGAGACCTCCCCACCTAGACAGCAAGCTCAGTGTCTAAAATCCTTCCCACCCTCCTCAGGTGGGCAGAAGGAGCCCTGCTACTTTGTGCATGTTGGGAGTGTGTACCTAAAAGCTGCAGACCTCCGTGGCAAACCAAGGGAAGTCCCACCCATGTTGCTAAAATCTGCTGTCAAGCAAAAGAGAAAAAAATCTGTTCTTGGACCCAAAAATTATTTACCAATACAGGTATATCTAGTCTAATAGTGTAGCAAGCATTGTTTCCATTAAATTGATCTATATGCTCCTAGTTTTAAAGTGTGATTAAAACAATCCATTTTCAATCCTGGGACATGCTCAAGAACACTAGACCATAATTCTAAAGTCCACACCCCTTCAGGGCGGAATGAAATCACGACTAATATTGCTACCTCGTGAACTTCTCCTAGCAGGAAATCACTTAACTCTGGTGTTAGGCTTAAACCATGCTTCCCTCTTTCCCCCCTCTGCCTTCTTAACTAGATTTGAACACACTGCTGATGTTCTTCTGTGCTTCTCCTGGTTTTTATTCCCCCTCATCCCATCTTAGTCAACTTCCTCCATGCAGCACACCACTCACTCAATTCTCCAGGCACAGCTATCATTTCTGTTTAGGCTGAACAATGGAATCAACAGAATAGGGAGCCTGGTGGTCACCCCACTGTGACAAGTGACTTGGTTTAATCTCCTCACCATCATACTTTCCCCTTTTGCCTTCACTACTGCTCTCTGCCAAGTTAACTCTATTTCATCTGGCATATCAGTAAGAAGTGTGACCTTCCCATGATGGCATTACAGCCACAGCTTCACGTTGAGAGACATGTTGTTCACAAACTGAAGAATTTTATTTCAAGGTCTAAAGTACCTGCAATGCCATCAGGATTCTACAGCTTAAGTAGTTTGTTGTAAAGTGATCTTTTGCATGTCTATGACTACATTAGCAAATTAGGACCTAGTTATTTCTCCACATACCTTTTCCCCTTGGAAAATTACATCTCATGACATCATCACTCAATCCTAACATTCTCACTAATCAGAGAAGGAGCATGAAATAATATTACAAAATGAACCTAGCTTTTCTGGAAGTAGACTGACAATTTGATAATGAGAATTTCAGAACTTTGGAACTAAAAGGGACAATAGTGATCTTTTATTTGCAGCCTGGATATAATGACTCAGGAAAGAGAAATTTAGTCATGTGAATTTTGTTTATTTTTAATAAAACACTTCTTTCTCCTCTGTTCTAAGTCTACCATAGAAAAGACACACTTTTAATCTATGTTCTATGCCTTGTTAACTTGGTAAAATTTTCTAATGAGAAATTTACTTCTGGATACTTCTGAACCTTTACTCTCCTGATTTACCTAATTCAAATTTTAAGTCAGCTTCTACTATTCACCAGGATTCCAATAACGTTTCCATAGTCTACAAATATAAACTTCCTGGACCACAGTGAGGATGGGAAAATGGCCTCAATGCACAGACACTTCCATTGTTACCAGTTTAATACAAAGGAAATGGAATAAAATGAGTGGATGTTCACTGAGTCCTCTGCCTGGTACCTTTACCACTTGCTTCCTGCAGATTTGAGGCACTGTCTATAGAACTGGTCTACCTGTAGAAACAAGCCAGGAAGGCCACTTACAAAGAGCTAATAATGATATTGAGAGGTGTGGGGTTTTTTTGCAATAATTATTAAAAAGTACAATTTAGTAAAACATGAAATTGATTGCACATACTTAACAGAGTCTTTTGAAGCCAGGAACAATGTTAGAGAGACAGTTACAAAACCTACTGGGTTTCTGTTTATATTTTCTGCCAGAGATTTTGGCAGCAAGGCCTTCAAAGAGTCTGTGAAGAGATGGTCACTATGCAGTGATCCAAAATTCTGAAATTCGTTTTCAGTGCCAAGATTCTGAAATTCTCATTATCAAAACAGTTGCCAGTCTGCTTTGGTTAGATTCATTTTACAAAGCACCATACCCTTCTCTGAGTACTTTAAAATGTTAGGATCAGGCATGTTATACAGAGTTCTTACAAGTCAGCCTGTGCGATTCTCTAGGGGGAAGGGATGCAGGATCTTCAAAGATACACAACTCAGACTGTCTCTACCCTGTGCCTGGTTCAATTTTCCCTGATCTCTACCTTTAGGACATCCATGTGGTGTGGAGGTTGCCCAATTTCAGTTTAAAATGGGTCCAACTGCAGAGAATTTCCTTCACCCCTGTGTCTTTCTACAGTTACTTAGGCTTTTTGTTACTAGAGTAACAGTAAACATGTTAATTAAATTTATTGACATAATTTAACACAAAATAGCAACTATTAACTGCTAATGATAAATCTATTGTTTCAGTGGGTAGTCGATATAAAATATCTATAATTTGATATAAAAATTTAAGATTTTATGCATTGTTTTACTATCTCTAAAATTCAGTATGCATTTTTAGTTAGCAACATATAATAATTGATAAAATTTCAGCAGTAAAATTGAAATGTAGTTCTATAAAATCAATAAAGCTATGTTTAATGGAAAACTATTTTATGTGCTTTAGTATTTCAGTTTTCATTTCAATGAGTTTAAGTGAAAAGAAAGTCTAAGTTCAGTTCTTTAGCCCCATTGGCTGTACTTCAGAACTGAAATGTCCACATATGACTAGTGGTTACCATACTGGACTAAACAACTCCACAGCATTTTGTATAATTTCACATAATGATGAAATTAGCAGAATTATCAAACCCTTCATTACAAAATTCTTTCATCAAAAAAGTGTTCCAAGGCAGAAGATGGAATGCATATAATGCTAAAGGTTTCTTTTCAAAACAAGACCTTGTGACTCAATGTTTCAACTTCTTTAAAAAAGAATATTAACATTGAGTAAATGGAATACTTAAAATTTAGAGGACAAATTCATTTCTATGTCAATCAATCAACAATCGGTTTTAATACATTTTTTGTTTAGCAAAAATATTTATCTACTGAAACAAGTAGCATAAAATTTTAACAACTCACTTTTTACCATTATCTACAATCTCAGAGAGTAAAATTCTTAACTTGGAAGTAGTTTAAATTTTCCGAAAGTGATCTTAAGTAGGGAACATTTAATCTTGGCATTACTGTGTCATAAATCTTGTTGTTCTTTATTAGGGTTGAAAGGCCATAAATAAACTTTTAATGTGTTTACATTTTATCATTGACATTTATGCTTTTATACATTTTGACAAAAAAATTACCCAGAGGAGAAAAGTTTCCTTGCCTTTGCAACTGTAATGTTGACATCTATATTTATGTATCAATATCTGTAAACATACTTTGGTGGAGTCAGAAGAATGTTTGAATAATTGTGCCTAGATAGCTTACCTGCAGTGCCATTTAGGAAAAAAATAAGAACACACAGTGGATCAGCTGAATACACATTTAATAACATTCAATTGTAGGGACTATCTGTCTCTTCTGAGACAGATAGTTCCTACAATAAGTCTGCATTCCAAGCAATTGTTTCACATAAGAATTCCATTTTTAGGTGTCAAAATTCTGGTACAATTCTGCAATTCAAATGTATTTACAGTTTATTTATGGCTTTTTAAATAAGGATTTCCATGAAATATTTTATGATAACCACCTTTGGAATTATACTAGACAGCGATACTGTCTTCCAAATATGAAATACAGAGTTAGATAATAATTGCATGGCATACAAATGCCAAGGTTTATTAGTGAGTCACAAAATTGCTCAAATAGTTGAATTATATCTTCTTTGTTGTATCACCATGACTCAGTGTTCATTCATATCCCTCTGAATCATACAGCTTTTGTCTTACCTCTGAACAGGACAAATGTCATGTCACGAGTTCATTTGTTATAAACACAGATGGAAACTACTTTTTCATGTGTGAATCTTACTTAGGTCTCAAGTGATGGCTGCATTATGACCATGTTGAAAAGGAAGTACCAGAAAACTAAGCATCTCACACAGGAGTCTAGGAAAACAAGTACATATTATTTTATCTCATTGCAAAGACTTTTCTGAGTGGCCAGTGGGAATTCTGATAATCCTAAAATTACCTTTTCCAATTGATTATATGGCCTTACAGCCATTCTCTTCTGCTAACATTCTTTGAGGGCAAAATTACACAGTCTTTAAGAACTTGCTATAAAATCTCTGCCTGCACCAACTGGAGTTCTTCTATCAAATCAAGCCACAGGAAGACTGCTTCCCTGTATTACATAGATAATTTTCTGCTGGCAATATCTTCTCTAGTTAAATACTGGGAGATTTTGAAAGCACTTTAATTTCTAAATGTTTTCCAATAATCTTTACACACATGGTGTAGTAAATCCTCTATATTAGATAACACAGGTCATTTTTTCCAGTAAGGAACAGGTGGGACAGGTGGAAGAAGCAAGTATTTGAGCATTTTGTGGATCTTTTGAAATAGTTGAGAACAGCAGGCCATCACCTGTGGCCAACACGGAAAGAGACAGTCCTGTTTGTGGAATGAACTGTAACATGTGTTTCTGTTATGAAACATGTGCTCAGAGAAAACCAAACGGGCTAGATTTGACTTTCTTAGAGCAACAAGCCTTTGAACCTCTTTGGCTGAATACTCCATATTAAAAACCCAAAGCCTCTGTTTTCTGGGCTGATCATAAATCCAATCTACAGCAGACAGCTCATGAGAAAAAGAGAGTGATCTAAATGAAGAAAGATGTGGTCATGTTGACTTTAGAATACACTGTCTGTACAAATCTCAGGTGTCATTTCCACTGTGGGCTAACTGGATTTAGCCAGAGAAGGAAAGACATTTAAGAAGAGTATTCATATCTATTGAGACTTCTTTCTTTCAGGTGCAATACTAGAGTTTTATGTACATGACTTTATTAATCTTCACAATTCCATCAAGTGGGTATGACTCACAGTCTGGTGTAGGTTAGAGCTAACATGTGTCCCCAAATTCTCATGATCAGAGATGGGGCATTTGAAAGGTGAGTGGATGATGAGTGTGCATATGAATTAGTGGTTGAATACGTAGATGAGTTCATAGTAAAAAAGTGTTGGTAAGAGGTGGGACCTGGTTGCAAGAGAGTTACTGGAGGTGGAACCCAGAATAGTATATTTTATCCCTACTCTTCCTTTCTCTCTGTGGTTCCTGGATGCAAAGGTTGAATAACTTTCCTCTACCAGGCCCTTCTACCATGCCCTTCTTTCCTCAGAACCATCAGACTATTGACTGAACCTTCTAAAAACTATGAGCCCAAATAAACCTCTCCTCTTTGTGGAGACTCCCAGGTGATGCCCAAGTCAACCTGGATTCAATACCAGATCTGTGTTTGTAAGGCTTTTAAAGCACAGCAGCAGGGCACCTAAGTTCAGATACTTCAGGTGAGGACTTCTTAGCATGTATATATTTTTATATGTTTGAATGAGTGATGATTCTGTTGTGTGCTCAAAGCTGAGAGTCACTAATCAATAGATTAACTTTAAATGTTAGATTGGCTATAAACATTATATTATAATGAAGTCTGAAGACCTAGGTTGCAAAGAGAAGACAACAGGATCGGTTTATATACCACCTATAAAGCAGTGCTCCTCAAATGTGACTGTGCATATGGATGCTCTGATGATTTTGATAAAATGCAGATTTGAACTCAGCTGGTTTGGAATAAGGCCTGTTTCTGTATTTCCAATCTTCTCCCAGGTGATATTGAAGATTCTAGTCTTTGGAAATCATACATTGAATAACAAAGACCAAGACTTCCAGTTAGGAATTATAAATATCCATGGAATGACCAAGAGATGAAAGCTGAAATCTGGATATCATTTTCCAGAGGTTTCTTATAACTTCACATATTATTGGAAAAACAGAGTTTTGGTGAGAGTGGTTGCTGACCTCTCTTTCCCACGCTTCCTTCCCCTTTGAATGGCCTGACCATATTGCTGAGGATGTAAGAATTCGTTCTGTAACAGATATTTGGGTGTCAGTGAGATTTAATAGCCTTGGGTTTTTAAAATATGATATTTCACTGAAGGTAAGCACATAGTATAATTTTATATTCTTTGCAAAAAGATTTGTGATTTTTTTCAGACAAGAAAAGAAAAAATGAGTCTGTCAGGTTTGCCAGCCAAGACCAGCTTCCCCTAAGGATGAGTTTTTTTCCCTCTGCACTTGACTCATCATGTTGTCATTAAAGTTAAAACTAATTTTGGTATAGTGATCATTGCTATCTGGACTTCTCCGGGTCAAAATGGTTTGATTAAAAAATGCTGAATTTTTCCCCATAAATTTTTTAGCTAGATTTTATATCAAAACTTTAAAAATGGGCTGGGGATATAGCTCAGAGGCACAGTGCCCACCCAGCAAGTGTGAGGTCATGAGTTTGATCTTCAGTACCAATAAATAAATAAATAAATAAACTAGGTCAAAGGGTTTTAGGAAATTTTCAGACAGAAATAAAAGTGATGTGAAAGTAGGAAAATTTTCTTGAAACAATGTGAACAGCTAAACCAAACACATGTTGGATAGTGGTTAAAATATTTCATTTATATTACATTAGTCTTTTGTATGCTAAAGAGATACTCACTGCTATGCCTCCTTCTGGAAGTTTTGCCGGCTGATCTCTATAAGGCATCTTCTTAACTTTAAAAGACACCAGGGATGCAAGAGCATAGGGATCATTTTTCCTCTGAAAACAAAAATATGCATTTAAGTGTATTTCCTGTAAAGTTTTTACAAGTTCTACTGGTAGTCACCCGATCATTTCCAGTTTTGATTATACCGTAAATGTTTGCATTACGTAGTGTTTATGTTCCTTATGTGGAGTTGGTCCAGGTACAGAGCTCACCTTCACTCCTTTCTCAGCCCCTTTCCTCCTCTCCCCACTTCACCTCTTTATCTCCTTTCATTCGGGAAAGATATATCTCCCTATTTCCTAATAACTGTCTTTTATTTTGCTCTTTATATGTCTACCAACAGATGAATGGATTAAAAAATGTGATATTTACACACAATGGAGCAGCACTCTGCCATTAAGAAAAATCAGCTTGAGTCATTTAGAGGAAAATGGATTCACCTTGACACCCAATTGCTTCTGATGTTTTTCATTTCTAAAGCAAAATTTCTTTCACTTTCGTTTTTCTTTTTCTCTTTAATTTGCTTTGTCCCTTCCATCTATCTATCCATCCAACCATCCATCCATCTATCATCTACCTGTTTCCTATTTCTAAAGGTAATTTGTCTTGTTAGTGAAAGACACATGTACAAGGGCAAGATTAAAAAAAAACAAACATAAAATGGTAGTCCTGAAAAAGAATTAAGAAGAAAAATTCAAATAGTTACCACTAGTGAAGAGCAAAAGGAAGACATAGTGGGTCATACAATTCATGCTATCTGACAGAGGAAAATATTTTATTAGAGGGACTGGTACCCAATTTTAAAGAAATGAGAATCCTTTACTTCATACAAAAGACTCAAGCAGGTTTCTGAGCCTTAGCACTATTAGCATTTGAAGTTGAGCAGGAGTCTGTCCTCTGCCTGGTAGGATGCTCAGCAACATCTCTGGCCTCTTCCTTCTAGATGCTCCAGTTGTGACAAGCAGAAATGTCCCTAGTTATTGCCAAATGTCTCTGGGGAGCAAAATGGCCCCAGTTTAGAATCCCTGACCTACAGCATGCAGCATTTGTGATTGAACTTTTCTGCCGAAGGTCTTTGTTAACTGTTCCCATATTGGTTCTTTTATTAACTGTTTATCATACAGAGAGAGAGAGAGAGAGAGAGAGAGAAAGAGAAGAAAGAGAAAGAGAAAGAGAAAGAGAAAGAGAAAGAGAAAGAGAAAGAGAAAGAGAAAGAGAAAGAGAAAGAGAAAGAGAAAGAGAAAGAAACGATGTAGAAATGACTCAGGAAGGCTGTCTTGAGAACTTCAGTATCTGTAGTCTCCTCAGTGAGACAATGATTAGATCTATCAGTGCTGTGCTGTAGCTGGGCTCGGAATGGTGCTGGAAGACCAGCTATTAAAATTTCAGGAATTTTGAAGCCACCTCGTAAAATAAGTATTACTAAACCTTAAATTATATCAATGTAGACTTAAGTACTGTATTTCTAGGAAAATAGTATATACGCAATACTTTCTGTTTTATTCTATTTTACTATTACCACGCTCTTATATTATTTATGTCTATTGCATCTCTAAGGAGAAACACTATATAGTGGTGTGGTACTGAGTGTCTCTTCCCAGATTTGCCTTTCACTGATATTGGTGGCCTGAAATCAGCTATGGTGGAAGCATCGACATCATGAAAAATAGAAACTGCTATAGTTCAGAGCTTTTTGTCTTCATTTCAGATAGCATTTTATTAGACAATTAACAGCACATCAATATCTATAATACAACTTGGATTGTAATCATTTTGTTCAAATACTTTTACAAAGTTCATTTATTCTTTGTGGCTAGTTTTTTTCTCCCTTTAGTGAGCCCTATTTTCTGTACATCATAAATACAGGTCATAGACTTTGATCTTTATATACCTGGAATTGTTCTAGCTTTGGTTACTGTCTTGTTTTCATCCTTCATTTTGGAAAAATGAAAAAAATGAAATGAAAAAATCCATTCATTTGGAAAAAATTCTTTTAAAGATGCTATTCTTCTGATGGTATCTTCTGTGCTGGCATTTCTATCTTAACTGAAAGTTGGATTTTTATTTGTATGTTTGAGAATTGTTTCATCATATATGGAAAACATTACTCATCAAGTCTTGTGTGTAGTAGGTGATTTTTATCTCATTTCCTTACCATCCTCACTGGCATATAGAGGAGAAATTCTACTAATGAACTTCTGTGGGTAAAGACTATAATTGGATACTCAGGAGCATGCTCATGCTCCCAAAACTTCATATAAGAAGCTTCCATTAATCTTCAACAAAAATGATAGGGAATAATTTTTCTGTATTTGACATCATATGTTTGCTAAACTAACTGTGTGAAGATGTCACTTCTGTATCAGCTCTCAGTAGAAAATCTTCTTACTTGATTCTACATTTGTGATTATGAAATTTTCTTAACACAAAAAAAATGAAGGATTTGAACTGTTGGAAGTAGAATGTGGAGAAAACTGTTTCTTAGAGGAAGTTTTTAGATGACTTCTTCACAGGTTCCATTCATTGCCAGTCCTGACTGCTGGTTTCAGTGGTACACAAGCCACTGGGCTTTGGTGGAGTTTCAGAAACACCTCTGGTCCATCTCAGAGGTTCTGATTTGCTAAGTCTGACATGAGTCCTTATTTGAAATATGTTTTTTGGAAATTTCATCTTATGGGCTTTTTTGTTTTGTATTTTACAGTCACAAGTCACATGATGGGCACATATCTGGTGGCAGTTCCAGAAGACATTATTTCCTACTGACATCAGCTGCCTCAGACTGAGTAAATGCACTCTATAATGTGTGCACAATAACAGATTTCCTACTGACATATATCCCTGAGCATATCCGTGTCATTAAGTGATATTAAGTGATACATGAGTGTATTTTTCTCCCCAATGTGATGATACTAAAATGGAAGAAGGCATAGCCATGGTGGTGAACTTACTGCATGTGTGCTGGTTTTTTTGAAATCAAAATTCATGTTAAATTCACACATCCAGTGGTTTTCTCTTTTGATGACTCTTTAACCCTACCCATATGAGAGCCCTTTATATAAGGCTTAATTTTTTAAATTATTGAATTGCACACCAAAGTTGCCTGAGAAGGGAGTGGTATCAGTGGAGACAAGTGTAATGTGCTGTCACCTTTATTATCTAACACAGCCTAGCAGAGTGACACAAGCCTAAAGCCTAAGCAAATCAGACAGGAGGCAATCAATCCATAAGGACTGTGACTCATAGAGCAATCTCTTTATTTTAAATCTATTCTTCACAATCAAAGTTTCTTCCACCCTTTTGAACTGGAAAAAGGAGCATCTTTTTCACTTAAAAAATTCTCTGGAGCTCCAAAAAATGCAAAATGAGACTTTCTGGTCAGGAACAACTGGGTTGGTATTAAACATATGCTAGTCTCACATTGTAAATTAATTGCATGTTGCGGGTGAGTACTTCATTCATGAGAAACAATTATTTGCAGAGTAATAATATTGATTCCACTTTCAAAATGGAACGCTTCCAGTTGTCCTCTTTACAAAACAGCTACTGTTATTCTTATGTTAAAATTAAGCTTTCCTTCTGTACAGTAACCTGCTCATGTACAAGCAGTCACTACTATCAGCAATTTAGGACTGAAAAAGCAGAGGCTTTTTGAGAACATTTTGGACCTTCATCTTGCTATTAACTCTCAGAAAACGCCTGTTGAATTGTCATTACTGCCTCATTTAAACTGTGGTTTGTAGCACACTGGCTGTCCTGTGTTATGCTTGTGTGCAATGGTGTGTTTACAATAACAGCACTAATAAAAGCTACAGAGTTGGCAATCAATACGAAGGAGCAGAAGCTTCTGAGTTGATTAAACACCAAAGCCTGTCTGCCTATGTCAATAACTCTCCCTTTCCCATCTTTGGGTCACTTAATTTCTTTTTGGTAATTATTTTTAAGAGCACATACATTTTATGAGCCCTTGTTTAAATAATCAACATTTACCGGAAACTAAGCATTGTGAGGTGAACAAACTCAAGAAATTACAGGCGACATTTTCTAGTGTAAAGTTTTCCACTTTAAGCAATAATCAAAGGACAGAGGCTCATTTAGGGTTTATTGAAATAAAAATCTCTTTTACTGGCCAGTTTTCTTGTTTCCTACAGGCACAGAAACAAACAATCCAGCTCAAGTATTGTCAATTAAGAATTGTAAACTTTCTAGTCTGAGTTAGAAAGCAGAAAATATTTGCCTCCTTTTGGATTATGTGATAAAACTAATAAAATAAAACCATAATACATAGTTTGTATGCATGCAAGTATTTCCAGTAATGCATTCCTCTTTGGCATTAGACTTCTAAGACTGAAATAAATAAAAACTGTAGAAGTATAAAAATTTGAGCTAGAGGTATGGGTAAATATGCAGCAATGATCTCTCCCTGTCTCTCACTCTCCACATCTCTGCTTCTGTCTCTGTCTCTGCCTCTGTGTCTCTGTCTCTCCCTCTCCATGCCTCTCTCTTGTCTCTCTGTGTCTCTCTTTCTCATCCCTAAAAGTCTCTCTCTCTCCTCTCTCTCTCTCTCTCTCTCTCTCTCTCTCACACACACACACACACACACACACACACACACACACATCCCTAGAAGTAACTCTTCCCTTGGAAGGCCTTTAGAATATTGATACAAGTTGTTTTTGTCTGAATCTCCTCATGCTGTTTATTGTTTGGACAGTCCCTCAATTACCAGCGGTCTCTTGTAGACCCTTCTTCTTTAATGGCACAGTTTAGACACAACTTTCACTCCATTTACTCCCTGCTGAGACAGAGTGTCTTGTAGTCTAAAAGAATCATTCCCCTGAACTATAATGACAAGTCCTGTTTCACTGAAAAATTATCCTTTTTCATTTCAGTAGGTTGAAATGCTCAGCTAAAAGGAATATATGACTGTCATTTAGGCTGTATTGGCCTAGAATTTCCCAAGACTCTTTTCTTCTCACTCTTAGTTAAGTGACAACCAAAAGGCAGAACAACTCTAAGCAAACTGATGGAATACAAGTGAGGAAGTCATTCTGTCTAGCCATGGGAAAGCTGTAAATTAGAAAAATTAGTCCTCTAGAGTGGCTAGATTATTTACAAAAAGTGGATCTGATTTGAAAAGTCCAATTACGGTATCCAAATTTATGCCACTTTGTAAATATTAAAATGACATATTTTTGCTTAGTCTTTACATATACCAATACCAAAAAATGCATGCCAGAAATAATTCAATGATAAAAGTTTAGCATAGAAATTTATCATTAAGAAATTTATAATTGGGGTTTTCTGAAATATTATGCAGTGAAAATAATTTTTCTTGAAATTATCTTTCAAAAGTTTCTTACTTGAAATTCCAAATTTGTGGAAGATCTTTCAAGAAACTAGAGGTCATTTTAATAGGAATTATTGTTTTTAAACTTTCTTTAAAGGCAAGGAAATGATCAGACAATTACACAAAGATCCACATGCAGTATTCTCAGAAAACGAACTACTCTTGTATATGTAGAACACTTTGCAAAGTCTGCCTGGTGTGCATGTTTGTTTCTTCTGCACATTTCCACTACAAAACAGAAGGAAACTTGCCACTCATTTTCCTTAAAGTGGGAGATGTCACTGAGCCTTCCTCAAACAAAGTAACCGGATTATAACTGTATGTCACTGAAGGGCTCTAACTTGTATTAGCAGAAGAAATAAGAAAGATCATCCCAGTTTGGCATGGTGGAATGCAACTGTAATCCCAACGCTATGGGAGGCTGAGGCCAGAGGATTCCAAGTTTGATCCTAACCTGGGCAATTTACGGTTCCCTGTTTCAAAATTAAAAAAAAAAAAAAACAGTAAAGAGGAGTACAAATATACCTCATTGTAAACCCTGGGCTTTGTTCTCAGTACTGCAAAAGGAAAAAAGAGGGAGAGAAGACGGAGAAGATAGGAGAGAGAACTTATCTTGATTAGACTTCTGAAGCTGTCTTCCTTTTAGGAAGAAGGTTGTAAGCAAAAATAGCTAATAGTGCTGGCCATTGTCTTGAAAAGGGAATAAAGGATTCGCAGTGATCCTGTGGACTTGTCCCTGTCCCTGGTCTCCTGAATTATCTAGCTTATTAAACTGAAAGGAATCAAATGAGGACATGGTTCTGAGCAGAGAGGGAGCCTCATTTCTGACTAACTTAAAACACTACGCCTTCCTCCTTAGTACGGAAACCTTACCACACCCCCTAGAGAGTTAAAATTTGAGAAAGGTAGACAATGAAATGTTCACCTTTTCACCAGCTGTGCAAGAGTCTACCAGATCGGTTTGGGGTTTGAACACATAGGGTTGGGGTATGGCAAGTGTTTGGGAGAAAAACCAAACATCCAAGCAAATATGAGCCAAAGCTCCTCACGGTAGACTTTCTGGCTGTGTGCATTAGCTGGCTGTGTGCAGGTGTGGGGATAGGGTTCTCTACAGAAGCATCCACACTTTGCATCTCAAACTGACCAGTGAAAGTGACCTTACCAAGACTCCACAGAAAGCCATTTCAATGTTGCTTCTTGGTCATATTCTCTGGTAGAACAGATTTTTGCATTTCTGCAATGCCTGTTGTTTGAGGGCTATCAGTCTTAGGCCAGAAGGACCAATTTGTTATGATTTGTTTGTTGTTTAATTTGACTGGCTTTACTCCAAATAGTCAACAGACTGTGGTCAAGCCAGCCTAGCACTTGACCTTAGTTGTTTCTTCCCTTCCAAGTGGGACGAGCAGCTTGCATGACTCAGGTGCTGCAGAGAGTGGGTGGGAGAGTCCAAGATACATGTTCTTCCTGCCTCAGAGCAGCTGAAGTCTGGCATCAGCTCTAGATAAATTTGAGGGAGGTTTCCTCCAAATCCAGCTTCCAAAAAGCTTCTTGACACAATCCCCCAAGGGTTTTTTTTTTAAATTGCATATAGCAGAATTCCTATGTTTTATCTGTTTAGTAGTTCAGAATCCAAAAGTTTACTTGTATGGTTCATGTGTTTATCTAAGCTTTGAATTAAAGCCAACACATTAACTCCTAGTTCTGAACATTACATCATTTTGCTGACATTGCTGGGCTGGGCGAGAGGGAAGCTGTCATGTTTATTCAAACCCATAGTATCACACTTAGTGCAAAGTAGATTCCTGAGGAAGGTCTTGCCTTAGAGGTGGCAGATGATACAGTGACAAGGCAAAAGGGGCCTCATTTTTACTTGACAAGGGAACAGAGTGAAAGTCAGAAAGCAATATTAAATCCAATCCAGCCCTTCACTCAGGGATACTAGAATGGACTTGATTGAATGCTGTAAGTCTGAAGGGAAAAACCTTGTAGCCCAGTTTTTACTTTATTTCCACCATCCTATAGAGTTGTCATGAGTTGTGATTATCAAAGACTTGAAATGCGAAGAGTGAAATCCAGGAAGTGAATGCCTAATTTCACTTAGATTAAATACTTGACATTTAGGTAGTCACGTGTGGCTACTATTTATTGAGCAGTACAACTCAAGATTTATGCTTTCTTTACTGAATTCTGAACTAGCATGTTAGGCAACATATAGATCTTTTAAAAAGTTATAAAGCTTTAATACGGGGTATTCAAAAACTTCTATCATTGGTTACTGTGATCTATGAATATAGTTTAGCAGTCTGTAGCTTAGTGTTTGTGATCTAAAATGTGTAATAGACTGTTATCACATGATGAGCTCTAGTTCAGCAGTACAGCATGGTACTATACACAGAACAAAAGCTCACAGATTCCTCCTCTTATTGCTATGTGACCTGGGAAAAGTCACTAAATCTCTATTTCCTACTTTGTAGGATGCAGTTGGTAATAGAAGTATGTATCCCACAGTACTGCTGTAAGATTTAAAAGAGTAATTCACATACAAGCATTTATCTGGGTGCTTAGCTAGATGGCCATTCAATAAACACCTGGTTCTTCCCAGACAGGCCTCTTTGGGAAGGATGGTTGTTCCTTAAGTTTACAGAACTATTTGAATTCAGTCTGTTTTCAGTCAATCAAAGTGTCAACACAGTACAAAATAGGCTATTAATAAAGTATACAGAGTTATGGCTGGTTTAAGCAATGTAGAGTAAACACTATAAATAATGTATTGGTAGAGGTTCCAAGTGAGCTGCTTCCAGATTGGTGAATCTTTTAGGATAGGAACAACCTTCCACCTGTCCCTTCATTTCACAAATGAGGAAACTAAAGTCCAAAAAGGCAAAGTGCCTTGAACACAGCAGTTCAAGAATAGAGGTGAGTTCAGGGTTCCTGACTAGAATCCACTAAAAACACAAAAAGAAATTCTGTCTAATTTAAGTCAGGGTCCTCACTCCTAGAATTTGATTTTAGTGTATCTAATATAGTTTCCCACGCACTCTGCTCCAAAGTTCACAAATATGTGCATATACAATGCAAAAACATGCTCACCCATTCATTCACACATACTTTGGTCAATATGTACCAAATAGCAGGCGAGTCTACACTAAATTAGCTCTGGTTTAAAAATTTGCCCAAGATTACAAATGATTCATCTTACAGCAGATGGAAAAAGTATATAGTGAATAGAAAAATCACATTTATACCAAAAATTCTAATTACCTCCCCCCATTATGTTATGGTTAGTGAAGTATTTTAAGCATTTAGTAAAGAAAGTTTTACAATCTTGCACCAAAATGGAGTAGCAAAGCTTGCTATTAGGTATCTGAGTTTTTTTCAACTTTTTTGTTGATGTGTATTTGCAGTACATGGCTGCATTCTCCATGGGAAGTTGGTACAAGCACATAACACATCCCAATTCTTTTTTTTTTTTCATTCCTTTACCTTTCCCTCCCTTCTCCTTCTCTCCATTTCTTGGTCCCCTTCTCTTTTATGAAAGAACTATCTCCCTGTTTCCTATTGTCTCTCTTTTACATATTTTTCCCTTTAGGATATAAGATAGTTCATTGTAATGTAGACAAATCCAACCTGTGGTATGAGAGCTGCATGTTGCCTTAGACAGCTAATGACCACGCCCCACATAGTCATAAACATTTATCATCATTATGTGATGGTTAGTGATATTTTTCACAGCTGATTGCATAAGAATCAACTGTGTAGGTAACAATGGAACACTTGTAGGGGAGATCACAAAGGTAACTCCACTTCCTCCACCCACAGTCAGTCAAACGCAAACCCAAGTGTCTCGCATGTTACATGTGTTTGTGTGACTTGGCCAATAAAATGCAGTGATTATTGATTTCAACCTGCCTCCAATGCCTATGTGCCTGTGAAGATAGATACTTATTGTTATTAGCCGATGTAAATTTTATTATGTAATTATTAAGTTTGGGCTTATGTTATTTTATAAAATGATTTAATAAAATAGTTTTTTAGCAGGTGTAGAATGGAAAGCACAAAAATGTATCAAATAGCTTTTGCACATATTATAATCACATATATATCACTACTAAAAATGGCTGTTTACATATTAATTTTATATAATGTAACTATATTGTATATTTTATTTGCAGCTCAAAACAATCCCTCTTCACTGAGATTGGTTCAGGTGAGCCCTCACGTTGATGTCCCTTGTTGTAGTGGGGTCAGTAGTGACCCCAAAGTCATGGCCACTTCAATCTCATAGGATGAACGTATTTATTATACATCACAACATGTACTAATAAAAGAAATGGAAAGCAAAAACGAAAATAGTATGAGCTCATTTAGAATGAATATCTTTGCAGACCTGATTAAGGTGAGGTCTGAGATGAAGTTGTGTGGATTAGGATAGGTTCTGAATTCAACAAGAGTGCCTTTACAAGAGACAGAAGGACAAGAGACAAGGACATGCAGGTGACTTTCGGACAAAGGGAGGCTTGGAATGGTGCTCACAGCCAGTGTGTAAAAAGGATGTGGTAACCATTGAGTTGGGAGGGAGACTCAGGAAGAATCAAAGCCACTGACACTTCAGTTTTGCGCATCTGACCTTTTGAACTAAGAGGGGTAGATTTCTGTTGCTTGAAGATAGCTAGCTTGTGATAGTTTGTTACATCACCCTTAGGAATCTAATGTATTCTGTTATTAAAATGTGGCTTATTCCTAGTTTCATTGGACTAGAGGCAAATAGGATGCATCATTTTTACTTTAAGATAAATTCCATCCAACTTTAAGATAAATTCCATCCAAATGTAGGAAATTGATTTTAGTTTTGCAGTGCTGGGGATCAAACCCAGGGCCTCACACATGCTAAGCAAGCATTCTATCACTGAGCTATGCCTCCAGATTAGTGGGAGGCAATTAAAGAATCAGTATGGCATCTGTAGTAGCCCGGCTTTTGAGGTAGCTCAAGAGGTTCACATAGGATCTGGCCTCCTTGCCACAGCAAACACTAAGGCGAGATTCTATGCTGTGAATGGGTGGTCCTGTCCTTCAGGATCAGTCAGTCCTTCAGTTGTCTGTAACCTCTATTGTATCACCCAAGTCTACCAAGTCTATTGTATCACCCAGCTCAAAGACCCTGAGCCAGCATCATACAAATAATCTATGGCAAGACTCCTGCCTCTCAGTGAAAAGATGAGCACTTAACTGTTTTAAGCTGCTAGGATTTGGGGAAATTTGTTAGGGAGTAATGGTATCTACTGCAGTTAGAATTATATTAACTGTGAAAGAACCCTCAGTTTCCTCTCTTAAAAGAGGCTTCCTTCCCCTAAGTCATCCTCTCCATTTGACTTAGGTAAAAAAATTCAAGTTATTATTAATCCCTCTCCTCTTTCACAGTAAATTTAACAAGTACCATTAGTTTTCTTCCAAAATCAATCATGAATTATACATCTCATTCTGCTGCTGCCCGAGTACAATCCACTATCATTTCCCCCAGTTACAGTAGCTTCCAAGCTGCCCCCACTTCTTCCAGTGTGCCCCTTTAAAGCTATTTTGTTGATTACTCTGTAAATATAAATCATCATTGTAATATATGGTGATAGGAGAAATTCGGAGATGAAGACCCTCATGTTGACTGCTGACTTCAATGAGATATTACTGGAACCCTTGACATATTCTTTGTTCCTCTCTGAATGGTCTGACCCCAAGAGGCAAGTGATTACTTTCCTGAGTTTTGTGCTTTCATTCTCTTGTTTTTCTTTAAAATGTTTACCACACTGTTTAGTTTTGCTTGTTTTTGTACTTTGTTAAAAAAAAAAACAAGCAAAGCAACCCGACTCATTTTTAAATGTAATATTATACTTCCAAGACTGACTTTTGTTAATGTGTGCAATTTATTCCTTTCAAAAGCTGTATACAATTTCTTTCTTAAACTATCTATTGAGTTACTTATTCAGAGAAGCCCCGGCAGCATTGAAGCTGCTCCTTTGAATTTGCAATTCAATATGAAAAATCACTTTTGTTCCTTAAAAATATAATTATTACTAGATTGCTTCCAAGATTAATTTTCTTCATGGCTTCCTACTATACTTAGGATAAATCCAGGCTCTCTTCCACTGTATATATTCCCTTGCTCTTTCTTTCTTAAATTTATTTTTATTCATTTCTGACTCAATCACTGAAATAATAGCTTTGTGAAGATAGATGCTCTGTCTGCTTGGTCCACTTCTATTTCCCCATACAAGCTGTGACTGACACACAGCAGTATCTCCATAAACATCTGTTGAATGAATAAACAAATAATGATTTGACCAAAGGAGAAAAAATAAAGAACCAATACACTGCGCTCTGCACTTCTCCTTAGGTCAAGGCTGGAGGAGGACTTTTCCCCCAGCAAATACTGGGAACATTTGGTGACATTTTGGTTGTCACAAATGTGTATGGGATGCTCCTGGCTTCTAGAGAGTGATGCTGGTGAGCATTTTAAAGTGCATGGGGAGTCTCCAACAAAATAGAATTGTCTAGCCCAGAATGTTAATAGTACTGAGAAACCCTGCCTTAGGTTGGCTTTGAAACAACCTAAAAAATACTTTCAATTTATCTTGCATTCATTTTAGGAATGAAATCAAAAGATAAATGTGACTATAGAAGTATTTTACATAATAGAAATGGAAATACAGAGAAATAAAATACTATATTTATAGGTAAATCCAAAAGGATTTTAGTATTTGATTGTCCATGGCAAAATTAACCAGGTGAGTTTTCATATAGTTAAAATGCAAACAAGAATGCATATACTTGGTAAGAGCTGCAATTTAGGTTTTTTTAAAAAAAAATCTTGCCCAAATAATAAGGTCCTAACATAGTAGAATAAGTTAATTGAATTACAAATTCGTACTGTAAAAGAGATTATAGACTTAAAAATTGCACTACTCAATGGATGTATCCAAGATAGTTTTAGATGCTACCCAGAGATGAGCCATGTATAATCACCAAAACCGCTTTGCTGGAAAGCTGGTCTGGCTGGAGCCTAGCTTTTAGGCCTACCTGCTAAGAGGAACTTTCTAGTACATTTTCTTTTCAGCTTTTCTACTTTAAGCTTTCAGAGCATATGACCTGAATTGTGTTTCCAGATTCATTAACCGCCTGTGGGCTGGTAGTCACTGAGGACCTACTCTGTGCCTGGCATTGGGTACACAGTGGTAAGCTAAGTCTATTTGTCTGACTCTAAGGTATGACCAGAAGGCACAGGGCCTTAGGATGGCTGAACTGCCTTCACCTGCTGGGAAAGATGACCAATCTTGGCTCAACTGCACGTGAATTTCCTTTAAGACATTCATCAATCAAACAAGTAAAACATTTACATTAAAACTTTTAAAACTGAAATTAAAAAATCCATATTTTGAACAAAATAAAAACTAAACATTAAAACAATTAAATTAATCTTTTAAAAAAGGCTTTCTGCTGAGCTTTGAGAATCCCTGGGAGTAAGAGTAATGATGTTTGTTACCTGCAGGAACGTGTGGGCCCATAGTCGCGACCTGACTTTCAGAACAGCGCTTTCATCTCTTTCTAGTTGTCCCACTGCACAGGAAATTTGTAAACACTCGATATTTGTACAGTTCTGGAAAATACAACAGCAGCGGCAGCCCATCAGTTTCTCTCAGGGGTGGCAGAGAATCAACATTGTGGTCGGTTTATTTACATTTTATTTCTTTAGAAATCATTGCCTTGCCTGAAAATTTAATTTAATTCATTTAATTTAAAGAAAGAACAAATACATTGGAACAACCAAGGAAGAGAACAGTGTGGTAGTCACATGATTTGCAGACTTGAGTAGTAACAGATAAAATACAGCACAAATACAGTGTGGGACTTACACTCTCTTGTGTAAGGATTTAAACCATCTTCCTGCAGCCTCCAGAGAGCTGCTCTGCCTCATTTTCTCAGAACTCAGGAAGATGTTTTTTACAGATATCCATAAGATCTGATGCTATATTGATTGCTAAGTGTGGAAACGAGTGCATAGAAGGCCCTGAAGTCCATATTACTTCACTGAGGCATGGACGGACATTTATTCCATCACATTTTTCTCCTGTTGAAATGACTTCCTGGTTGGTAACAGCCCCAGTTGTGAGTTCCATTCATTAGCTTTTTGTAAACCAGTTCTCAGAGTGGCTCAACTTACACGGGTCACTTTGAATACATGAAATGAATACTGGAAAGTGTTTGCTGTGGTGACCTCTGTCTGTCAAATTATATTTTCTGATTGGAATCCTGTGTGGAAATAAGTGGATACCCCAAAATCTATTTTCTGTGTGACATGCAGAGAATGCTACTTCTCTGTGCATACTCTCTCATTGATGTGAATTTATCTTGTGGACTATTCTTATTTATAGGCATATAAGTGCTTTATAAGGATAGAAGTGCACTATCCTTATTGAAAAGTGCTTCATGATTCAAGCACTTGCCAATGGACTATAGGTGCTCAATAAAAATAAAATTATTGGATATTATGTGACATTCTTGACTGAGACATTTCACTTTCATAAAATTGATAAACTATAGAACAACTTAAAGAATATAAACCATGAGAAACCTTTTTGAGCACTGAAGAACTCTCTAAAAAAAACAATTAGTAATGTGTATCAGAGAAATTCTGGGAATGGAAAATTTCTGCATAATGATTCCAAACACAATGGGCCCTTGGTTTACTACTGGCCTCACATATAAACAACTTGGGTTATGACTGGAATTTTAGGTTTGACTTTAGACCAAAGTCTTGAGTTACAACTCAAAAGCAGGCCCTTATGCTATAGTGCACAAAGACTCTTGATGCTAGAAATGCATATATGAGTGTATGTAAGCATCAGCCTGAGCCCAGATTTCTTATGTTCTTATGGAAGAGGACTTTCCTCCAAACAATAACCACCTTCCACTTCATCTTTCCTTCATGCAAGCCAAAGATATCAACTTGAATAGTGAGTACAATATAAAACTGTTGTTTCTGGTAAACTAGGCACATTTTATAACTTTTTGGTGAATATGTTAGGAAAATTATTGGTGTTTTTGGTAAATTACATAGATTAGGCAACACTTTTTAGTATGAAAATGTTAGTTAAGGGGTGCTTTGTGGGGTTTGAAATGCAACATGGTTATTTCTATCATTTCTTATGGGAAAAATAGTCTTGACCTACAACCAACTTGATTTATAACCAACCTCCCAAACTGATTCAATTTGTAAGTCAAGAGTCCACTGTACAGGTGACTGAAATGTCCTTATACTAGCAGAGTTGATCAGTGAGGTTCCTTTAATAGGAAAAGGAGATTGCAAAGCTCAGTGGTTCCTGGCACCTGTGAGGACTCTTACATTTTCTATGTATCGTAACTGACATGAGTACCACCCATCCTATCCGTGGAGACAAGGTGGAAGCCAGGCTAGCAGACACAAATTCCTTTGAGAAGGTGACCCCAGTTAACTAGCTCTGTTGGAGGATTCTGCAGAAGTTGATTTCTGGAAGAACTTTGAGAGTGAGAAAGGTACCTAGCAGGATGGGATGACTGACACTTTGCTCTCTCATTTACATCAGGCATGCTCAGGAAAGAGGAGGCACCTGGAATGATGGGGATATGGTCATGAAAACATTTTCTGAAAAGAGAAAAATTGACAGGAGAGGAGATGAGGGGGCTGAAGATGGTATCCTAAGGTACAGGGCATTTAAGGATTGGAAGACAAGATGTCCATGAAAAATTCAAAGGGTAAGAAGAGAATCAGAAGAGAATGTTCTAGGGGGAAGCTAAGGAATGTAGTAGTTTCACACCACATTGGTAGTGACCAAGAGTATCAAATACTGAAAAGAAATTAAGAAAGATGAGGTTGCACTAGTCTGAGTAGTAAAAGGGAAGAGAGAAAAGTTTGGAGGAGATAAAGATATAGTGACAAAAGCAGCAGGGACAAAGATAAGACAGGGAAAGATATTCTTAGGATGGAAGATATTCTTCAGTGTTAGAGATGAATTTTGAAATTCAAATTGAAATTATGATCCCAACACAGGATGTTGATATTTTGTACTTTCAAATTCCTAATCAGAAATGTGATTCACCAAGTTGTTTTTAACCAAACTAAAGCTGTAGGAGATCTTATTTCACTTTTGATTTTAGAATAAACTTTGCATAATCATTCTTTATCCAGAGTTGTTTCGTCCTGATGATATGTGAAGTTGTGTGATTTGAACCAATAAGAGAAATAAGAATAAAACATGAATTGAAATCAAATATGGAAAGCAAGGGTTGCCATGCCAATCACCCATGGGTAAATAAACTTTGATGATAATCAGAAACTAAAAATTGTCTGTGTCAAAGATATTTGATGAAAACAAGGAAAAACATTTTGCCCCAACAATGCAAATGCATGCTAGCTCTTGATATACATGGCCTCAGTGAATTCATAAAATACCAAGGGGAACTAAAAAAAGGTGAAATGTGCAAAAACAAATAAAATACTCCTAAGATCATGCTGTGGTTCAGTGGTTGGGTTGGGTATTTGTCTAGCATGCATAACATCCTGGGTTTGATTCTCAGTAACAACAAAAAACATAAAACAAACAAAATCTAACATGTGAGTTTTCACTGCACATTGATTTTCCAGAGTGCCTTCCCTATTTGTACAGTACATGTTAGAATTCCATAGGTACACATTATCATTGCCTAATCTATTATCTCCCAGAAGTCTTTTCTTAGTGACAGAATGTGGAGTTTTATTGATTTCTCTTAAAAGAGATAGTGTATGTACTCCCTACACTTATCTTTCTAGAAATCATTATGAAAAAACACTTCCTAAAAAACACTAAGTACCTGTCATAAAGAGCCACAGGTACTTGAATCATAATCTGCCACTTAGAGATTTTTGCCATGTAATTTTAGATATTTCTGTTACAATACATATTCCTCATTTGACTTAAATTTAAATGATTTTTGAAATTTCACTTGCTTTTACTTTTCTGTCCACTTTCATATTTGATTATTTGATTTCTTACTGTCAAGAAGAAAAAAAATAAATGGATGCCAGAGAACACTTAAAGTATAATTTGAAAAAATCATTTAAAGCATTTTGAGAGTACAGTTCAGTTGTGTTAAGCACATTTAAACTATTGTATAACTATCACCACCACCTATTTCTAGAACTTTTTTAAAAAATTTTTTTTATTTAAAGAAAAAATTTTGAAACAAAAGAGGGTAGAAACAATACAAAATCTCAAAAACAAAACAAAACAAAGCAAAATAGTAACCAGTAAGAAATCACTAGTTGGTAACTATATACTTTCCTCTTAGGTGCAGTTTTTCAAGTTACAAAAGTAAAGTCCACAAAGTGGACATCCAAACAGTGAGACTGCAGTCAGTTTTGCTCATCCATCCAACTAAAACTTTAGCAACATTGTTATTAATTCACACACTCAAACATACATGCAGTTATATCCTTTAGAATACTCTCTTTTCCTTTTTTTTTTCTTTACAATAACTATAACCCATTCTCATAAACTACTTAGAAGTTCTACACATGTATAAGTCTCTACACATATACCTAGCCTTTCTATATTAGAGGAAGAAACAAATAAAAACAAGTCAGCAATACAAATTCCTAGAGAAACACAAAATGAAAAGAACATACAAAAACACAACACTAGGTGATCTACGGTAGTCACTACAATGTCTCTTGTTATTTTCAATAAAATTGTCTATATCGTCAAATATAATATAAACAGCATTGCATTACACTATTAATAAAATCTAAACATTGGAGACATTGTAGGACTTCAAAGGCAGTTAACAATCAAACCAGAATGGGTATCCTATTGAGTCATGTCATCTTCAGGATAGTTGCCCCTACTCTCAGACTCGACATTCTCAAGCATATCAGATTCAAATAAAATCAGTCAAGATAAAACAGTGATATAACCAATCTTCTCTGTCTTATCTCTGCCATGTTATTTTTCTGTTGTTATTTGTTTACTTTTCTCCTTCATTCCACTGTCTGCCCCTTTCTTTGAGGCCTTTCTGCCATTGTTCCTGGAACCCTGGTGATTTTCTTCTCTCTCTCTAGAATGTCCTTCAGTATTCTTTGCAGGGTTGGATTGGTGGTCACAAACTCCCCTAGTTCCTCTTTGTCATGGAAATATCTTGTCTCTCCATTAATTTTGAGAGACAGTTTTGCAAGGTACATCATTCTGGGTTGGAGGTTATTTGCTTTCAGGGTTTGGAATATTTCGCTCCAAGCTCTTCTTGATTTGATGGTTTGCATTGAGAAGTCTGCTGTGATTTTGATGAGTTTTCCTTTATAGGTAATCTGTTTCTTTTCTCTGACCACTTTTAATATTCTGTTCTTGTGATGGATTTCTGGGATCCTGATTATTATATGTCCAGGTGTAGATCTGTTTTGGTTGTAGATGGCTATATGCCTCATTTATCTGAACTTCACTTTCATTACCTATGTTTGGGGAGTTTTCCTTAATTATTTCTGTGAATAGACTTTTTATTTCATTTGTATTTGTTGCTGCATCTTCATTCACATATTTTATTCTTAGGTTATTAATCCTCTTGTCATCTTCTAGCCTTTGTATCATTGCTTCCTGGTTCCTTGTTATTTTTAAGAGATCCTTCCTTTCACGATCATACTTTGCAAATCTATCTTCAGGTTTTGAAAGTTTGTCTTTAGTTTCTGTTAAAAGGTTTTGCTAGGTTTCAATGAAGTTTTTAATTTCCTGATATTCTCTTTGGATCTGTTTCATATATTCTAGGTTTTGTTTATATTCTTCATCAAAGGCTTCTCTCCTTTCTCTGGGTTCCTCTATTCTTTCATTTGTGTCTACTAGAGGATTACCCAGGACTTCTTTTATTAATCTTCTTATATCTTGCTTCACCTGAGTTTGAATTTCAGATTTAAATTCGACGATGAGGTTACGGATGTATTTCTTTATTTCTGTTGAGGCTGTCTCTGACATTACAGGTTTGCTTCTCTCAACCTCCTCTGCATTTACCTCTGTTGGACTCATTTTCCCTGGTTCTGTAGTTGGGGACCTTTTGCTTATTTCTAGAACTTTTATTTTATCATCCCAGACTAAAACTCTGATTCCTAAAAAACTGTGTATGAATGTGGTTCAGAGCTGGAATTGGTATCCTCTTTTTTGAAGATGCTTTACTACTGATTAAATGTTACCCATATAATAGGTCACATGTTCAGGACTTTCAGGACTTTGATTGATTCAATACAGTAATGTCCTACTTTACTGGACTGAAATAAATCATTAGGATTATCACTTTTTTATATTTCTTTTTAAAATGAAATTAATTCAGTGTCAATGCACCATTAGAAAAGACATCAGTTTAAGACTTCCCTAGATCCCCACTTATTGTCCAATTTATCCAGACTCTGTAGGGATGGGAAAGGGGTTCTGGGGAAGGAGGAACAGAGAAATGTTGTAGGCAACATAAAATGATCAAGATATGTTATGCCTATGCACCACTTCTCCAAGATGAATGAAGTGATTATTTATTGGAAACACGTACTAATGAAAACATGAAACATTCTGGTGCCTTTGAAAAAGAACTTCATATGCTTCTCTGTCTCTTCTGATGACTCAGCCTGAAGCTTCTGGATGAATTAATATGGGCTTAGGACTCAGGGGGAGACAGAGTCCACAGGCAGGGAGCATTCATATAGGATTTGGGAACTTGAATCATAAATCTACAGATTACAAAACAGAACAATTTCCTGCCAGTGCTTCTTCGGCATGAAGCAAATGATCTCATGGCTATAATGGCTGACCAGACCCAATCTTCATTCTGAGTCTGGTCTCTTTTATTGGAACCTTCTCACCTCTGTTCTCTTCAGCGTGCACACACACACACACACACACACACACACACAATTTTACAAATTTGCCTGCAAGTAGAGTACTATGTATTCCCAGTGTATTCTCTGTTCTGGGGAAAAGTGATTGGCAATTTCACTCACACTGTTACTTTATATTTTATCTTCTGCAAATCCTTTCTAATCTCAATCTTTCAATTTTTAAAAATTAAACTTATTGTTATTCATTTCAGTCATGTAAATGCTAAAGTCAGGAGTTCAATTCCTCAGGCATTGATTTGCTCCCTTGAATTATTTCACTTTGTAACTAAATGGAATAATTAGATTCCCCAAAGTATACACTGGTGCATTGTCATAATAGCCATTTCATTTGAACTGAGTAGGTGGAGGAGCTAGTGAATTTATATGATACCAACACTAACTTTCAAACTGCTTGTAATTGCTTATAATTGAGTTAAAACTGCCCTGAAGACCAAGAGGAAAGTAAAGACAGTAGAATGGTACACCTCGGACATTTTGAAAATGACTCCAAAAGTTGCTAGGAGTGGCTATGGGTTCAAGTTCAAGTTCATCTGCAGTCTTTTTCTCATCTTAACTCAGTGAATGGGTCAGGCACTGAGCTGAATCCTGGAGAAACAGTGTTGAGCAACTGCACAGATTCTTACAGACTCTCAATAGGGTGGAAGATGAGAAAAAAAAAATGCCCAACAGCCAGAGTGCAGTGGTCCCTCATGGAGCATCTGGCAATAGCATATTTTTTGCATAAAAGCCTGAAGAGTGTTCTCAGCACGGGGGTTGCATGGCTCCCCACCTGGCAAGGACAGTGACCATGGCACATGTAAAAGCAGCTGCAGAGCCTTCCCTGGTTCAGGGTTGTCTCTGAGCTCTGGCTTCTTCTTTTCCTTACTCTCCCTTTGTCCTGAGGTCTCCTGACAAGGGTCTATTCCTGCTGCTAGCCTCTTTGGCTAGCAAGACAGAACTCTTGGCTTAGGAGTGTGGCTTTTGCTGCAGTATCACCCCAAGATGATGTATCTCAGCCTGGTCTTTTGCAGTGCAGTTGTGGGGCAAGAAGCACCCACCTAGCTCCCACCTCATCCAAGGCACTGAGACACAGGGTTCTCAGGCTGTCCCTACCTCAAGGTATTGCATGTGTGTTTGCTTGATTTTCAAGAGGATGCTGTTGTTCTGCGGTGTTCTCTGCTTCTGCGTAGCTAGAGAATGTGCTTGTAGCTTCATATTCTTTTGTGGATTTGACCGGTGACCCATAGTGGAAATGATCCTTGCCACTTACTTTTAGCCTCTGCCACATGGGAAGGGGAAAGGATAAATATTCACCTGAGGTCATAAAGCTCTATATCTAGCAGAGGTGCATTACAGAACCAAAAGGTGATAACTTATGGATGCTGTTGACAGTTTTGGAAAGTCCTAATGAAGCTCAGGCTAGACCCAACATAGATCCCAAGCTAAGACACTGGAATTTTTGACCCAGGAAACCCGGCTACATCATCTTCACCTGGAAAAGCAGAGGACTCTGAGATTCAATGACAGGTGCAACTTTCCAAGAGTCTATTGGCTGAGAAGTGCTGTACCAAATCCACAAACTCTCACAAGCTCAGTCCCTGTGAATGAACCAGCAGCTGAATCTAGGTTCCTGAATTGGATTAAAGCTCATAATGGGTGTTTTTATTTGTATTTCTTGAAAGTGATCACCATAGCAAGTTTTAGAAAAGTGAAAATTTTATACTACAAATGCTTTTTTGGTATCATAGAAAGCTCACTTTAATTTCTCACAACTTGTACTGCCAAGAAGTGTTAGGCATATCTGAACATCAGAAGAGACCGAACACAAGACTTGAAGTGAAAACCATCTGTAACAGGGAATTCTGTTGAATTGAATCCTTTCCTTCAGTTCTGTGTAAATAGAGGCAACTCACCAGTATTTTTGCAGGGTTCTGTCTGTGAAGCAGGACCACAGGCACATCTCGCTTCCTGACAAGATGAGGGATGGTAGAGTTTCTCAAAAAAGCACTGAGCTCATGGGTATCCTCTGAGGAGACAGCAGGCTGCAAAGAGCAGAAGGAATCAATTGCATTAATAGTTGCTACCTTTTTATGAGATTTCAACTCTGGACAGTCCCCCACACCTTACTGAATTGCATTCACAGTAGAGTTCAGACATGATATTTACCCACAGTAATTTCCATAGCAAAGTGACCTGCCTTGCATGAGCATTTCCATCTCTAATTACAGAAGTTCATCCAGAATGGGATGTTTATCTTGTAAAAATAAGATTTTAAGCAGAAGTGATTTCTCCATAAGGGCAGAATATATAGAGCTGATTTTTCAGCCATGAACTATTCTCTTGGTATTTTCCTTTCCTTATATGTTGGGGCTGGCTAAGCCGAGGGACATTCTGCACCAGGGAAGTGGACACTGAGGTGGAAGGAAAGTGGAGAAGTAGCCCAGGGTGGTCAAGGATCTGATGTCCACACTGTTGTGTCCCCCATTTCCATGCTTGTGAGCAGTGCTCCACAGGACAGAACCAGTTCTAATGGAAATGAGCTTTGCAAAGCATGCCCTGCACTTAATGCTGTAAAAGAGCTTGATTTCAGCCTGTTTGTTTTACAAGTGTTCTAGAACTGGTGATTTTATCTCAGACTTCATGCTGGGTATATCTCATGGCTAAAAACTATTTTTAAAGTTCCAATAAGCCACATATAATAACCCCATTATTTTTGTTGGACCAATTAAAATTGAGAAACCCAATTTTCTGACTCCCTTCCAAGTCCCAACCTGAGAACTATGTGTTCTTTCACATGGGTTTTGCTTTAAGCCAGGGGAACAATACCCTCTGCCCATTTCTATGGAATAAAAAAAGAAATGACTACATTGTATTGTAGGATGCACAACAAAAGGTGAAAGGATAATGTTCAGTGTATCATAAAGACCTAGACAAACCCACTGGCTCCCATCATTACCTGTAAAGCTAAGCCATCATTGGTGCTGACTGGTTTCAGTTGTCCAGTGAGAAGATATAAACTGAGAGGCAGAGAGTCACATATAACCTTTCAGGAAGCATTGAAATGAAAGGCAAAGGAAGAAGACATCGTACAGGAAACTCAGCTGAGGTCATTGGATAAAAGGATATCCAGGAAAGCATTTTATAGATGTCCAAGGAAAAGAAAATTGCAAAATAAGAAAGAATGACAAAGAACACTAAACAAATCCAGAAGCTGAGTAAGGGTGAAGAACAGAAATCATTCACTTCATAAATATCACAGATGCCCTTTTCTCAGTAGAGGATGTGGTGCAGGTGGAAATTGAATTGCAGTTGCTAAAGAGTTGAATGGGTTTTGACAAATGGATAGCTATTTGAAAAAGTCTGAAATTAGGTTTTTCTATCATTCATCCTTGAATCAAAGTCATTCTTAGTGGCTCTGAATTTAGAACCTCACCCAGAATGCTGTCTTTCAAATAAAGCACCAAGGTACAGTATTAGCAATACTATCTGTAAAACAGGAAAAACTAGCAATCTAAAACTTAATGAATATCTATAGGTTGCTGGTTAAATAAAAATGATACATGTATCCAAAAGACTTGATAGTTTTTTTTTAAGTGGTGATATAGACCTACATTTTAATTTACAAAGACTCACGATACTTGTAAGGGAAAAGACAGGTTACGTAATATAATGAGATTATGTATATTACATATCTACAAATAGAAAAATCTGGGGAATCATCATGAAAATCCAGTCATGGAGATTTCGCAATATCAAGAATGTTTTGCTATTTTTGTTTTAGGAATGATAATGAAATTTTAGAGTATTCTTGTCTATTGGCAGTGTATCACACAATGTTTCTGGTTGTCATGGGAAAGTTAGAGAAAAAAATAGAAAACATAATAAATGTGTGGGAACACCTGGAGAAGTTGAATTTTTTTTCTTTATGTTTTCACATACGTCAGATACATTCTTAAGTAGATTTTCAGTATTTTCAATGACAATTTTTAAAAATGAGTAAAGGAGGAATGAGGAAGTAGAGATAGCAGGTTCAATCTGGCTATAAATGGGAAGGAAAAAGCACTCATTCATGGAAGAGAATACAGAGCCATGTGATTTGATTTAGCATTTGCTTTGAAGATGGAGGAAATTTAAGGAAGTTTATAGGATCTACAGAAAGGACTGGTAGAGAAAAAATGATTGAAGTTGCAGGAAATGGGGAACATTTTTGTTTTGTAAAATTAAACTCAGCGTGGAAAGAACTATCCTTCCTCTGAGAATGTTGGGAGAGAGATGACTAGAGGGTAGGGTTTAGTGGTTGTGACGGAGAAATGGCCCATTTGAAGATTATCCTGTGTCACAGCCATCCAATAGTAATGTGAGAGAAAGTGGATAGGAAGTCCAAGGATATTCATGAAATCAAGAGAAACCAATGAGGAGAATGAGAAAGGAAGATCTTCAGAAGAGCTGACATCCCCACAATACTAGCTGGTCCACAGTCAATTCCCACCATCAGTCCATAATGGTGCCACTAGCTAAGGGTAGAGAACCAGACTATAGAACTGTATGTGGCTCATATTTTAGGGCAGAAACTTGAAAGACATTGGAGAAGGAGCGTTAAGATGTCGTGAAAAAGGATGAAACTCATCTTGGATTCTTGTCTTAGTAGGGGAAGTAAGTGTGGGCAAAGGCAGTCTTGAGTAGGTTAACTGCTTCAGAGAAAGTACTCATAAAAGAAGAGAAGGTCTAATGGAGAGGGAAAATGAGAACATTATAAATAAGATTATGAACTGAGGAAAAGAATGTTGAATATTTCAGAAGCAGGGTATGCAGAGCTCTTATTGAAGGACAGTGACTAAAGCACTGGGTGTGATCTTGGAAAGGTCAATACTACGGATGCTAGGATATCCCAGGACCATGGCAGGGTCCAACCTAGGGAGGAGGAAAGGCCAAAGGGTGGCCCACAGATACTTAGTATTGGAGGATGAGATGGAAAAGCCTTTGTAACCTGAGAAAAGCTGACTTTAAGCCAAAAATTGAGCACTGTGGAAATGTCTCATGTGTTTTCTATCATATTCTTCATCCCTCTGTTCCTCTGTCTATGTAGTTTTGCTTTGAGATTCACCACACATACTTATTATCTTTATAGGTTGCTGAAAATTGGACTTAGAAGTTAACTCTACCTAACCAAACTACAGAGAGAAATTACAGAGAGAAAGTAATGGAAAGAAGTAGGGACTGATTCTTTTTTCTCATAATTTAGTCTATAATTGTTATTAATAGCCATATTAGTATTAGTAAAATTTTAGCTCAAAGGCAAGGACTTCCTGTGTGGTTTTATAAGATGCAGCTTATAAAATTATATATAGAATGCTCTTATTGTGTATCATCATTCACTGATATTTTTACATGGTCTCTTAATAAAACACAAAATTTAACTCTGGGCTAGACAATCAGCCCAACATAAAGCAAAAGTTGATGGAATATGTTTCTTCCCTTTTGCAACACTATTTTATAAGTAGAGGAATGCCACCCTTAAACACCTAGTCAAAAGATCTTCAATTGCTTACAAAACAGTTTTTCTCAAATGGCATTCCAGAAATTATTTCAAAGAACAAAACAAAACAAAAAGCAAGGGAGAAGATATTCAAGAAATGTAAACAATAGTTAAGTCTACTTTCCACACAAACATTGGAGCCACTTTCACAGCTGGCCATGACCCACAGGCCATGTTTTTCCTTCATCTGAGATGGAGGGAGGTGCACCCGTGTGAGACAGATGCTCAAATCAGAGTATAAATTGCTCAGTGCCATGAGGAGAAATGACTTCCTCAGAACAACTGAAATGGCCTCTTTATGCAATAAGAAAATAATTATTAATAAATAAGTTTCTCTTTCCAGCTGGTACACGGAATTTGACCCCAACGAGAAGTTTCTATTTGCATAACTTTTCACCAAACCCTTCACTCAGGCAGGGGTTTAAATTAATGGATTAAAGGATATGGATCAAACTGATGAGTTAAAAGCCCAGAATGTGTAGTGGAGCTGGAAGTGCAGCATTTGAAAAAGGGATTTGGTGGAAATAAGATTAAGGGCTCTGAGAACACAAACAAAAGCACTATGTGCTATCTTTTTTTGGTTTAAAGTTTGTCTTTGGATTTCAGGTGTTCCTAGCATAGAGAAACCGTAAACTATTCTGATGAATTTCTTTGTCCATAATTAAATCTGAAGTGAAGAATAGCCCAGGGGGTCTTACCACCATAAAATTAAGATATAAATGTTAAGGATTTGGGGAGAATGGAAAAATGCCCATTTTTTTCCTTCTGAAAAGTTATACAAAGCATAACTGCAAGAATCATCCTTTTCCTGGTAATGTTGAATTTTTCTTGTCTTTGGACATGGTGTTTTACATGTTAAAATATACACTGGGTTGACCAGGTGAAGTCTCCATATCTAAGGTAAAGGCCACATGAACCAGATTAGTTTTAATTGTATAGAATACAGGTAATCTTGGAACTAGTATTTTTGAATAATTTATCTAGGGTTGGTGATAATTGCTTGTCTTAGTTACTTTTTACTCATTGCTGAGACAAAATACCTGAAACCCCAAATTAAGGAAGGAGAGGTTTATTTAGCTCGCGGTTTGTGGAGGTTTCAGTCCACACTCAGCTGGCTCCAAGGCAGAGTGGCACATAGCAGGGGGGCAACCATTCGTAGTGGCAGCAGACAGTAAAAGCAACAAGAGCAAAAAGGGGACGGGGTAATGGGTGAAAAGCAAGCCTCTTTTCCTCCTTCATATTGTATGCAGGCGATCCACCCTCGGATGGGTACAGCACTCACACTGCTGGTCCCAGCACTAGACAACAAACCAATCATAAACTCTAGATTCAACTGCCTCCCAAAAGCACCCCCCCAAGACTGCATGAGACTTTGGGGGGACATCCAGACACAAACCATAACATTGCTTTAACAAAATGTTTACACAAGGGACTGAAGGTGCTCTCAAGTGGCAGAAAGGCAAAAAGCAATGAGTTCCAAAGATAAGAACTGACTCTACAGGCACTATAAGAGCAAAAGTACAAACTCACTGGTCAAAGGGAGCACTGCTTTCAGAGAGCATGTGTATAGGAGGCTGTAGATGAGAGCAATTGGTAGTTGCCACTACAGAATCACAGCTAGAAGAGGATAAAATTAAAATTTCATACTGCTTTCCAGATTAGACCTTTTGAATGAGCTGCTAGGCCTTTTATTTTCTGGAAGCAGAGCTTGTTGCAGAAGCTACAGCACTGAAGAGGCAAGAAACAGATACAAATAACGCTTTAGTTATGAACTAAATTGTGGCTGCAAATGTTCAAGGCCCACAAAAGACTGCACAAAGAAAAGAAGTCTACAAAGAAGAAAAAAATCAGTAGCACTAAATGGTCCTCCTTTCTATGTCTTGATTTTTAAGTTGTCTGTGTGGACAAGAAAGGGAGGGAGGAGAGCGAGCGAGAGATAGACAGACAGATAGACAAAGCAAAGAATCAGTGAGAATTGTTAGAGACTAACAAGCGTCCTCTCATTCTGAATTAATGAGAACCAGTAAGCAGAGGCAGTTATGAAAGAGCAAAGTACTCTTAAGGATAAAGCAAACTATGCAAATTTGCCAAGCCACTGTCTGCAGGCCCACTTGACTCAAAAAAAAAAAAAAAAAAAAAAAAAAAAAAAAAACTATTTGCAGGGCTATAATCCTTGACGAATGAACTGATTCTGCTTCTTTTGTTCATGTTCGTACGATTTGGTTGTAATTTAGACTTCCTGTGGGATTGGTCTTACTGAAGAGACCAGACTCAGTGGCGACCTCCTTCCCATAGCTCCCCGTGGCAGTTCTCACAAACAGCACTGGCTTCTCCTCCTGTGGTGCTCTTCTTGGTTTGGTCTCTGTGAAATCGTTGTTATCTCGGGTCTGTTGCTTGAGTTAAACCTGGAATGCGGTGCTGTGCTCTTAACACAGCTGACATTTGGGCATCACATTTGCCCTCCTCTTCTAGGTACAGTCCCTCATTCCACACCCTTTTCCCTCAGAATCTCACACTTGGCCGTGTATTATGAAACCTTGCCCATTGAAAAAAATCCTTCGCAGTGAAACATTGGCTTCCTCAGTATGGTTTACTTTTTCAACCTCATCTTGTCTAATAATCATCCCTGTTCAAATGACTTTCCAAAGCCCAGGAGAAAGTCCACTAAAATAACAAAATTGATAGCTTGAAATAGTTATTTTACTTCCTTTGGTATAGTTGAGAACTAATTTACTCCACTCTAAAATTTTATTCCAAGAAGGATCTGGAACAAATTAGATTTCATGGATTGGTCTGAATGTTGTAGACAGCTAAATGTCTCAAAATGTTTCAGATAGTAGAATATGAAAAACCACAACATTGAAATCCTTCCTCTCCTTCTTACCTAGACCAAGAAACTTACAGGCAGAACCTCTAGGGACATCTGCTTAAGCCTCTAAGGTTACAGAAGACAGTGCTTGGGTGTGGCCATGTGGAAACTACCATGGCTGAAGACAAAACCCAAAGCAGATACCTTTACACTGGGAGACCACAGTGAAAGTAAGGGAGGATAAGCCCCAGGCACTCCTTCAATCCTCTGCTGAACTCTCTTGGCTCTTGGTTTCTGTAGTGAGAAATTGGGAGGTTGTGGAGTCCTTCTTTTCCTAAACCCTTACTAACATGATACTTCCACAACTCTGAGACTGAAGTTTGAACAATGCTGAAAAACCAAGTTTGAGTGAATCTCCCATGAAGCCTTACGTGAGATAGGTGTGTACATTAGCACACACATCCATGCACACACACACACACACACACCCCTTCTAGTATCTGTGTGTGTAGTTTTCCTTGCCTTGCCTCAAGTTAGTGGTTGATGCTGATGCTCTGAATTTCGAAAACAATGAGGTGGATGTGGGTGAGAACTTTTGCCCAACATTTCCTAAAGTAGCTACAGGTTAGAACAATCATGCTGGTGGCTCATATGGGCAGTCCCTGAACTCTCCTCAAATCTAGGAGACATTAGGTAACACATTTGAGTAACCGAACTGAACCACTTACTACTGTGAAAATTAAACCTCATAGGGATCGTATTGGGTTTCAAGAGTTATGTGAGAAAACGGTGAGGCTTTATTGCCTTTGGAACATATCTTAAATTGGTAGATCGGTTGTATTTCAGATGGGTCAGGCTCAGTGTATGGCATTCAGAATACATTTCTCTTCAAAAATGATGTTTTAAATGGTATTTGAATCTTCAAGCCGTTGTAAAAAAAATCACCCAACTTAAGCCTCAATATGGTTTGATGCCATAAAATTGTATTTGCAATAAAAATAATAATATCCAGGTCTGTGGCCATATGAATAATTTTAAAAAGTAGGAAAAAATTGTTGCATGCAGTTCATTCTCTTGAATGTTCATATTTAGGTGGAAATAGACTTAAGTAGAGGGAAATGAGGATTATGCAGAAACTTTACAGACATTCTGAGGGGCTATCTGGGATATTTCAGAGGCTTCAGAGTCGGTGGCATAGGATCCTTGCAACAAGTGTCCCAGAAAATGCTTCCAAGGAAATAGAAATGGTTTCTATTTCAAAAGTAGGATTTTTAAGACATCTGAGAGTGTTGTAGAGATACAATGGAGAAGATCACTCTTTTCCATGGTAAGTGAGCAAAATGAGACTATCAAGGAGAGAGAGAAATTGACTAAAACATGTGTCTGAACCCAGGAAAAAGGAAATTGGGTGAAAGAGCATCCAGTGAGTAGCTGAAGAGGAAAATATTGTGGAAGAACCATGCAATATCTCCACTTCAGAAAGCTGGAGCAAGGGTTCCTCTATGACAGGTCCAGGGTTGGTGTGGTGTTCCCCTTAGGCCTGGGCATTGAGAGGATGGCTAACGGACGCAGAGGGTTTTGCTCTCTCCCCTCTCTCTCTCCTCAGAATGAAACTGTAGAATAAGTGCTCTCACTCTGTGCTTTGATGCTGTAACAGAATCCCTGAACATGTTCTAATTTATAAAGGAGAGTTGATCTTAGCTCATGGTTCTCTAGGCAAGCAAGTCCAGCAGCATGAAGCTGGTGAGGAGCTCATGAAGGGGCCATGTGTTAAGAGAAGAAGCAAGACAAGTTCTCCTTCAGGAATGACCTACTCTTGCCATTGTAGCTCCACATGACTCTCTTGGAGAGAAGCATCAATCCTTACATGAGCACAGAGTCCCGTGATTCAAACAACTCCTGGCGACGGTCCCATATTTCTCAACACATTGGGAGCCAGATTGAAATATTCACTTTGGATAAGAAAAACCACACCACAAACCATGGCACAAATAGCAAGGAATTGTACTGTAGTCTGTTTGTTAAGTGCTAAGATTTAATTCTTGCCTTTACAAATACAATTCTGCCTCCCTGTTCTTTTCACCAAATTCATTTCCCTTGCATCTTACTTAAAAAAATTATCTGTATACCACATTTTTAAAATTAGTTAACTCGATGCAAAAGCTTAAAATCCTAGAATTGGTATTACAATTTAAAATGTAAAAGGCTTCACGTGTTGACAATAACATGCAAAAATATTACAATCTTTCACTAATTTCTAATCTATATTTGAGACAGAGAAAGAATATCTATTTTTGCTTCTTCGAGGAAAATATCAATTGCCTAGTAAGCTAACATCAACTACACCATGAAATTATTTACTATCTTAAAAGTAATTTTCAAGTTTTCTGATCTGTATATAACCACTGATATATTTATTATCTTATTAAAATCTACTTATTAATAAGAGTTTTTCTGGACTCTGATAGCTCATATTAAAATATATGTAAAAATACATTGAGAATCATTGAGAATCTGAACGTAATGTCATTTCAATTTTTCCATGAATTCAAAATTTCAAGAATTTATGCATGGTTATGATTCGTTAATGTAAGCAGCAACTGTTTCATAGTATAACCAAAGCTAACATTCAGATTTCACAGACTGAGAGTTTTGTTTTTTAAGGAAAGGATCCTAATTAAGTTGTACTAAAAAAATTCCTAGTCTCAGACTGATTTTTAATAAAGGTTTATGAAGACTTTAAAGAATAATTGGGTAGCAGACATTGCCAGGTGCTCAGACTATATTCCCACTACAGGAATCTGTCAACTTTCAGGGATGTTATCTATCAGGAGTGCCCCAGTCACTGTAAATGGTTTGCTAAATTACCACCAAAAAAGTAACTCACAACGAACTCAGATATAAATTAAACATTGCACCTCAGACAGAAAAGCCTTCTGCACAATCACATACTTCAAGAATTCACACCAAAATATAGTACATGCTAAATAGACCAGGATATGAGAAGACCAAGTTACTTAAATATTTCATGTTAACATCTGAAGATGAATTTTCTAATAAGCTACTGTCCTTAGAGATGGAGACAAAAGAAAGAAGGAATGGGCATCCTGGGGTCTTAGATGGCAGAGTTAGTACTTTGCAGAGTCTGCACGTGGACTACTGGTATCGTGTCCTTGCAGCTACAAGGAGAATGTTGGCTCCTCAATGAAGCTGTCTTCTGAGGACAACGTCTGATTTGCAAAGTTTTGTTTCTGTTTTCAGTCAAAGGTGACACTTTCAAGGGCTTATGATAATTTGTTTCTTGCCTCTCAGAAGGAACCTACTTGGGGTCAGCTCCTTGGGCGTGACAGGTTTTGGATTTTGTTACTGCAGTACAGAGCTAGATCCTCCTCTTTTTAAAAATATTTTATTTTGAGACAAACTCTCACTAAATTGCCCAAACTGGGTTAGGACTCATGATCCTCCCGCCTTCACCCTCCTAGATGCTGGGATTATAGACGTTCAACCACTTCATGGCTTTCAGTCACTAATTGCAGGCTGTTTTTGGACCCTGAATTTCAATAACCTTCTCAGGTGATTTGGATGCATGTCAGGGCAGGAGGGCTTCAGGTCTTTCTATGAGCTTCACCACAATGGAGTCACGATGGTATCACGTCAATCTTTGGTAAATTCCCATATTTTACCATTTGTTCTTGGTGCCAGCTGGAAGACCTCACTTGGCCAAAGATCCTCATGCTTTTTGTCAATACACCAATGAGACTTTAAAAATAACATTTGGCACTAATTCTCCAAATCATGACATATCTATTTATGATTTGGGTTTGGTTGTGCTACTAGTCAAACTATATACAAAAGGTGTGTATTGAAATGGGCTAAATAAATGACAAGTTACTATGAGCAATAAACCTAAGAGAAATTTAAGTTTTCTGGGAATTTTTAAAATTGAGTTCAGCACTTTATAGAACTAAAAGAAAAATGTCTAGTCAATGATTACTGAAGGAACTTATATTACTTATTTAAAAAGGCACAATTTTTTTTTTACTATAAAAATAATAAAACTACTGTTCTGACTAGATTCATACCTTTATATCCTGTGGGTTGATATCAGGATTTGTTTGACACTGCAAAGGTCCCAGAGTTTGAATATGAAAAATATAGAGGAGAAACTCATCCCGTGCAGAGAATGGCCAGCCGACTTCCAAAATGGTGTCATTGATGGTGCTTGGTCCAATATTGTGCAGCTGCAAGCAAGTGACACATTAGGAAATGACAGAAAGATGCAATTCAAATCTCCACACCCTGGACTTGTTTTGGAATGCACCTATTTTGCGTGTTAAGTCACTAGGATTATGACTGTTAATAAGAAAAAAAAAAAAGAAGAGTCCAAATGGGCAGGAAGAGCTCAGCAAGCAGGATGTGCTGGTGTTTTGAGAAGACTCCAGCCTGAGGATCTCTGAAAGCGGATTTCCTTAGTGAAGCTAATACTGATCAAGCTCCATTATCCAAAATTCTTGGGACTGTGTTTCAGATGTCATAGATTGGAATATTTGCATATATATATATATAAAATGAGACCCAAGTGCAAAGGCAAAATTCATTGATGTTTCATATATATCTTATGCACATAGCCTGAAGGTCATTTTATACAGTGCTTTTAATGTGCTGTTATTTTGAACCACAACCCATAGCGTGAGATCAGATATCCCACTTGTGGCATTGTGGCATGCCCAAAAAGTTTTGGATTTTGAAGTATAATTCTTGTTTTCAGATTAAGAATGCTCAACCTGCATTAACTACATCTATTTTGCCATGACTTTATATTAATGTAATAGCACTAGAAATGCAATTTTAACAGTATGCTTTCAAAACTCAGTAACTCTTTCCACTGGAATCTGCCTCTTCTTGACTACTGACTTGTCAATTGCAACCATATGCAATGCACCCTCTTTTACCCCTTGAAAAGCTGGACCTCCATCAAGTGCCATAGCCCATCTGGGCTCGCTGCAGTTCATCTCCAAGGTGTGTTTCAAAGCAAAGATTCTACCGTTTTATTATAAAGGTAAGAAGGGCCACATCTCATAAAGAGATGAACAGTTTTTATGCATGCGTCCCATAGTCACAGTGCACTAAACAGTAAGCTGAAAACACTGAGCGTTTTTACATTTATTTGGGATTTTTAAATTACCTTCAAATTAACAGGGATCTTTTTCTCCTCCACAGGAGGAGACAATTATGAATAATGAATAATTATTTTGTTTATTAGGTGACTGATCAAAAAGATATGGCATCTATTGATGCAGTCTATTTTGAGACATGAAATTAACATGTAAAAAAACGTGAAGATTACTTTTGGCACAACTGGTAACTAACATAAACTTTTATAATCAATTTATGCTATGCTTAAAAGCATGACTGCTTTAAGTATGATCGAATCAGAATATATTCACAGATTTTAAAGTCTCACTTGTCTGCTCCTGGAAGATATATTACTAATCAATTCACTCTTTCCAATCTCAGAATAAGGTATGCATTTCTAAGCTGAGTTATGTTGCTGAAAAGTAAAATTATTCTTATCTCTTTGCCATGCACTCATATGTTTTTGGTTTTGTTTTTCTGTAAAACAGAAAAACATTCATTAAACTTTCCATCAAGTCCTTGGAGTTAGTGATTTTCAGTTTAAGAAATAGATGAGGTTTAGAGATGTCCGAAAATGCATAAAGAACTGAAAAGAAGTTTAGGAAGCAAGTCCTTTTTATGCATGTGCTCTACAAATATTAAGGAAAGCAAGAAAGAATTTTGTAAAAGAAAAAAAAAAAAGAAGAGCAGTACAAAATAAAAGCAAGTGACCCAGGCTGTGAGTACTGACACCACCCACTGTGACAGGCGAACATAATAAGTTGAATCTAGGCAACACATTAAGCATAGACCTTGGGTTGATGTTTTAAAATATATTCTAAGTTTAACTAGCAAATTGCAGAAGAATAAAACCCTAACACAGTTTAAACATGGAAGAGAGCTACCTCATAAATATGTTCCACCAGTGGCCCAACTTCCTCTTCTTTGTGGGGCTCCTTTTCCAGTGCCCAGTTATGAATGGGCAGAACAACTTGCTGAGGGTGAGATACTCTGGAATATGAAACGGCAGGTGAAAAAAATGATAAGGGCCTAGGTAAGGAATATGTCACTGCAGTGTACACTGATAGCAAGAATCACACGTATCTTTCTGTATTTGAGAATATAATACCTAGATGGAGAAAATTCTGGAACTGAAGTTCAGCAAAATGACTAAAATAATAATGAAACGTCTATTGCATGCTCCTAATTAGGGGTCTTTAGTTCAGATAGATTTTTTTATAGTATCTCATTTCTTTAACACTAGGGGGCAGAGCAGAGAGCTGCTCTTGAATAATTTAACATACTCATATGTAAATATATACATTTAACTAGTCTGTGTTTGTGTGTGCACATGTCTGTGTGTATACAGACTGTATATTCCCCCATTAAGACATATAAAGAAATGAGACTTCTGTGTCTGTGTGGTGTGTGCGTGTGTGTGTGTGTGTGTGTATAAATATCTAGTAATTCTGTGTGATACATTTAACATCTAGCTGTAAAGAAATACAGTTTCTGGTTAAAAACTTCATAATAGAAAACTGGTCATCATGTAGCTCTTCTTAGATAATTGTTTTGCCTTTCTATCAATTCATCCAGACCTCCTGAGAGAAGGCACAGAGCTAAAAGAAAATAAAGCCTGATATAGTCCTAGAGTTGTCTTACAGATAAGTCAAGGGAGAGAAAGAGTTAAATGGTGTTATCCTATAGGTAGGAGATTAACAATATTCAGGTATATTTTTCTGCAATGAACACTTCCAGGACACTGAGATGAATGAAATTCATTATGTAGCATTATTCCATGTTAAAAGCATACCAAAAAATCAAATTGTCATTTTAAATAAATCATACAAAGAATAATTATCAAAAAAATCAATGTTTTGTAACAGTTTTTAGGTATATATGGATCCTTAAAAGAATCCCTAGACCTTTGGTTGAAAATAAACAGAAAATATCTCTTGTGGCAATTAAAAATCTCAAATGCCTTGTAGGAGTATCCAACTTCATAGCTATTATGTTTCTCTTCCTCTGATAAAACTGCCTTCTGAAGCAGAAAGTATAGAATTTATCTGGTTAAACTCCCACCATAGGGTAAGTAATTTAGGTTTGGTACATCTCTATTGACTCATCTAGAAAATTATGATGCACTCTTTGGGTTGTCTACCATAAGTGATTGGAAAACATCTCAAATGCTTTTTATCAAAGTTAATTTGGCTGCATTGTTTTTTAGAACCATGTGGGAGAAGGATATTTGAAAATGGGCAACCCACAGAAATGTTACTAAATTGTAAAGCCCTTTATATATTGCTTTCATTTGTACTTGTTAAATAAAACCTGTGGGTCACAGCTACACTGTGCCGACCCCTCAAAATTCTCGAGCTTTATATTGGCATCTCGTTGTGCTGTTCTCTTTCCTTATTTGATTTGATTACATTCAACTCAAATGTGGGGAACATGGTAAGAGGAAGACAAGATGTGCAGCCTGGCCCGACTGATAGGTCTGGGCTTTGCCCTTAGCTTGGGGCCTGATCTCTAAATTTTCTGAATTTCATGTCTGCTAGGATGAGTATGTTTGCCTGAGGCTGTGAGTCACACCAGATTTTCTAACAATGTGATTTAGGGTGAGTGTTGTCCATATCAGAAAGACCAACAATGGGATTTCAGATAGGAGCATTAGTCACAGCATATCAGTCAACTTGGAGATTGGGATCAATCATACACAGCTCTAATAAAAACTGCCACAGTGAGGCCTGGGAGAGCACCCATGATGGGGGAGATTCCATGCATGTAATTACCCATTAATACCAGGAAATGGTAATGTGTCCTGAGTCCACAGGAGAAGATAATGGATCTGTGTTTGGTGCTTATCCAGTCCCCACCAGTGTTCTTCTCTTGGTTTATTTTTACTTTAAGCTTTTTCCCTGCAATAAACTAACTATAAGTATGATGGCTTTCAGTGAGTTCTGTAAGTGCTCATACATTTTTTAACCTAAGTGTAGTCATGGGAACCACCCAAACCTGCAGCTGGTGTCAGAAGTGAGGGTGTTCTCTTGTGAGGTCTCTTTTCTCTAATTGCCACTGGCCAAATTTTTCCACATGCAGATAGGAAAGTAAGAAATAAAAGTGTCTTTATTAACAGAGAATATGATAGTTGCAACCCTTGAAAATCAGCAAATAAAAATGCTAGTACTATTTAGCAAAGAATCTTTCAAAATAGCAGGACATACTCCTCCATTTCAACACTTAGGGTGCGCATAGATCAGTTGAGTCTTAGAACAGATGTAGATCAAAAGGGAAGAACAAAAAATCAAGAAATAGATCCTACATACAAAGAACTGATTTTCAACAAAGCTCCTGAAGTAATTTAATGGGGGAAAAGGATGATCTTTTCAACAAAATGTTCCAGGAACAAGTGAATATTCGTAAGTAAAAATGAATCTTGGCCCTTACCTCCAACTGGATATGAAACATTAACATGAAATTAATTATAGAACTATATATAAAACATAAAATAACAAACCTGTAGTAGAAAAATAGGAGAAAAATTTCATGACTGGAAAGGCAAATATTTCTTAGCTAGGACATGAAGAGTCAAACCAAAAAAGCTGATCAGTTGAATTTGATTGTGATGTTAGCTTTGTTGGCTCTTTGGCTAACATAGCTAAGAAAATACAAAGTCATCTCTTAGACCTGGAGAAAATATTTGCCAGATGCATAAATGAAAAGGCATGTGTTCAAAATAGATAAAGTAATTGTACAAATTAGTAATTGAACAAACCAATGAATAAATGGATAGATGATGGAAGGAAATACTTCAACAAAAAGAGACACTGTGGTAAATAAGCCTTGAAAGGAAATTCAACCTAACTGATCACTAAGCAAGTGGAATTGAAATATCAGTGAAGGGGCCAGGGATATAGCTCAGCAGCACAGCTTCTCCCTCGCAAACACAAGGTCTTGAGTTTCATTCCCAGTACCAAAAATAAATAAAAACAAAATAAAATAAAATTTCAGTGAGGTTCATGACACTCATTAAAATGACAATACAGGCAGGTATACGGTGCATACTAGCCAGAATGTAGCACAATTGAACTCTCACTTATTGTCAGAAGGGGTGCAAAAGGGAAGCGGCACAGCCCCTCCAAAAGCACTCGGGTAATTTCTCCCAAACATACACTGACCACCTAACTCAGAAATTCTAAGCGTGAGACCAAATGCTGCAATGAGGCATTGCATGTGAATGCTCTCCCAGCAGCTTTATTCTTACTAGCCCCAAACTGCTGACAACCTCCATGAACACTAACTAGTGAATCAATGCATATTTCACTGGACAACAGTTCAATGGAATAATGATCAGCCTCAAAGAAACAGACTGTTGATACATTCAAGAACAGGAATGTTTCTCAAATTTATGCTAGTACATGGAAAAGTCAGACTCTTTCTGAATGAGTCTATTTATGTGACATTCTGGAGCAGGAAAAATAAAGTGACAAAATAGATCAAGGTTGCCAGAATCTAGAGGTGGGAGAAGGTCTGATGACAAATGAACCATTTGGGATGAAGGTACAGTTCGGGTTGAATTTTCTTGTCATGTTGTAAGTCTTCCAACTGGGCTACCAGAAGTGAATTTTACTTCAAAGAATTTATATATCAAGAAACTGGACTTTGAAAACAAAACTCACAGACCTCATAAACTGAAAACACACTTGGTGCATGTCTAGCTGATAGATCAGTATCTAAATTTAAATGAATTCATACGCACTAACAGGAAAAAATTGATCATTTTAGGAGAAATATGTGCAAAAAATTAACAAGAAACTTCCTGAATAGCACAAATAGAATCAAACATATACTTGAAATCATCTCTATTCCACATAGAAATTAGGAAAATACACATTAATCTTCACCTACATACTATTTCTTAACTATCAGACATGCTTACAGTTAAAAATAGGACTGTTGTAAGAGTTAATTGATAATGTAAAGCAAAGGAAATTTTCATCCACTTCTTGTGGGAGTGTAATTTACTATAACTATTTTCAAAAAGATTTTGGCTTTATTTAGCAAAGTTAAATGGTATTAGCACTCTTATCTGAAATTCCATTTCTTAACATGTATTCTGCTGGCATTTTTCCATATAAATAGGAGAAAATATGTATGAAAAACATTGCAAAAAGTTTTAAAAGTCCTAAATTTTCACTAACACTGGAATGGGTGAAATACAGTGCAGTGTATTTTTACAATATTACATTGTTGTTCAATTAAGGTGAATGAGCTACAAGTACATGCAATAAAATCAGTAAATTTCCAAAACTTCATTTCAATAGAAAGCCACAGAAGTACATAAATATGCTTGTATTTACATAAATTGAAGAAAAAACCCTTCTGTCGATGTAGGATTGCATGGTCATTTCTGAGCATGAGCTTTGGAGTTTGGTTATCTGCATTTATCCTGGCTCTCTGTCTTCTAGCTGTGTAATCTTCAACTTTCACTACAATTCCTTCGCTTCCACATTTAGGAGCAGATGAATGGATTAAAAAAAAAAAAACTGTATTTATACCCAATGGAGCACTACTCTGCCCAAAAAAGGATAAGTGAATCATTTGTAGGCAAATGAATGCATCTTGAAATCATGCTAAGTGAAATAAATCAGATACACAAGCTTAAACATTACATTACATTAATTCTCATACAAGAAATCAAAATATAAATAAAGAGAAAAATAAAAGCAAATAATAGGAAATGGGGAGATAGCTCTTTTGGATTTCTTGTTTGTTTGCAATGAAGTTGCAAACAACTTTTGTTTGTTTTGTAACAGGGATCAAATTCACAACCTAGCGCTTGCCCAGTCAGGTGCTTGTGCCACTGAGCTAAATCCCCAGCTTCAGTAGCTCTTTCCGGAGGGAAAAGGGTCAAGAGATGGAGGGAGAGAGGAGGCAGTCCCTGGAAGGGGATGGAAACAGAATTAAGATGTGACACGTACATGGACTAAGTCCCCATGAGGCAAGTGATAATTATGTTCTATAAACATTTACTAATAAAAAATTGAAATTAAAAAGGAATGTTTAGCATGGTTTATGATAAAAAATATGTGCTAATATGGAGTAGCACATAGAAGGCACCAATAAATGCTAGGTAGCATTATTATTTCCCAGCCCACTAGGGCGAGCCTCAGTAGGACCCAGACAGCAAGGAAGGGCCCTTTGTGACAACCTCATGGGACAGCAGTAAGAGGCCCCTTGTAGACTGTGCAAACTCCACAGTTGTCCCCACAGAGGAATGACAACCACACAGGACCTACAGAACAGGAAGAGAGCCAGAGTATTGGAAACCTGGGTACAATCTGGTCCAAAATACTAGTTGACATTTTTAGTCAAGGCTTCAGTTTTTTTCTAAAGAAAGAAGAATTACAATAACAACATCAGATAGGTATGCATACATCCATTTCTGATTTCCTTTCCCCCAGGCATGGATTTTCCTTGAGCACTTTCCTCCTGTCTCTCAACTGAGGGACCAAAGGGGAAAGGTATGGAATGTAGATCCCATACACCCTTCCATCTAAGAGCTGTTAATAAAACCCAAAATATGATAGGATGAGGCTAAAAGGTCATTATCTAAAATAATTATTTGGAAAAGTGAGAGTTTTTTTCAAGTATTTGTTTGTTGATTTTATTAGCTTCTCCTCAACTGGTTTTTATAGTTTGATCTCTAACCTATCCATTTGGAGATTTAAAGGATCTCTTGTTTTGATATCCTGAGAGCTAATTAATAAACAGGCTTTACTATAATTTCTAATAGAAGCTGAAATGTATAGAAAAGATGAAAAATGATAACCGGAGAGAACTGTGACCTGCAAGGCAAAAGGAGTAATTTGTATAGATTTTACTAGTATTCTACAAGGCTTTGCATACGGAGAACTATTGTTATGCTACTGAAATGCCTTGTTTACTACTTACCCCCTTATTTCCACCTGAGCGACAGCAGTGATGTTGATTTGCAAACTCACAAAATTGCTGTCGGGATTGTCCTTGTTGGAACTAAAATACAATGAAACATAATTTAAATAAATTTTCTCAGATGTGTTGTACCCTATGATCATGAAAACATTCTGTGAATCACATTCAAAACACACATTCCTAAACTGGTAGTTTAGAAAACAATGGTATATTCATTGTACAAAATCATAACCATTTTTGCAATGAAACATTAAGATCATTTATGATCAGCAGTAGTGAAACAACTTCATATTAGGTGATCATTTATGTGCAAATACAACAGATTTCTGGAGATGCTAACTCTAATTTTAGCGACTAAACCAGAACGGCAATGACCTGAGTTCATTTTCCAGCTTGTACCATAAACAAATTCTTTAACATCTCTGCATATCATGTTCATGGCCCATCAAATGGGGATGGACAGCACAGTCAACTCTTGATTTTTCATGCTAATAAAGAAGAGACCTGGCATGAATAATCCAGAAGAGCACATAATCGAAAAAACATTTGCATTTGGCTCTGGAAGGTATAATGCCATACATTGTTTTGGGAGCAATTTTTATCTTCCTTATGGTTTATTTCTTAAGTTAATATTTAAAGAAAGAGTACATTCACTGCATACTCAATGACTGTCTAGGGTATGGAGTGAGTATAAATTAGAAACACAAGTCATGACATGAAGAAACAAGACTCAAAGAAACTGTACAGGACATCAACAGGCAATCTGAGGTGATGCATTTGTGAAACGCATCAAGAGTCTCAAGGTAGAAGGTGCATTCAATACTATTTATTTAAACAGTGACAAAACTATTTTTAAGTTTGGTGTTTCATTCCCTTGAGCAAATATAATTAGATACAAAACTTAACTTTAAAAAAGTGCATGTTTAAAAAAATAAAAAGTTCATGTGTTAAGCAGTTCAGGTAATTACTCAATCTTGGATGTAGGTGCTGTGTATACTAAGGTGCTCTGTGTCATCAGAGTCATCCACATGATCAAACAGGGTTTAATAACAAGCACCTGGCTATATTGCCACTTCAGAGCTTGTTTATAGATTCAGGCCTCCTTAAGAGAAGAAAACCTCCTCTGTCTGCAGAACCTTGCCCAGATTCAATGGATAAGCTCCAGTACTGTGATAGTGGGAACAGGGTAGCTTCACACCAGATTTTAAAACTTTCCAAATGTGAGACATAGAAAGGATCTGGTCAAATTCTGCTTTCAGATGAGGAAGAGGAAGAGTTTTTCCCACAGTGCTTTAGAAAAACCCCAGTTGAATGCATACACAGATAAAGCAACTTAGACTGCAAACGCATAGGAAAAGTATAAACCAAAAACGTCAGGCTCATTTCCTGTCATGAAATACTTATCACTGCTGACCTCATAAAAGTCCCCAGAGGGATCTGTTCACCAAATTTTGAACCCCACATTCCAGGCCATTTCATTTTATAATTATCACGGATGGGGAAAAGTTTCTCTCTGTCTCTCTGTCTCTCTCTCGCTCAATGGCATGATTAAAACTTCTAACCACTGACAAATCATTCCACTTGTTACAGACTTACTGGTGCCAAATATACTACAAGTAATTCTGTAGCTTGGAAATTTAAATCTAGTTTCTCAACAGATCAACCAGATTTTGTTCTATTTCCAGCTCATGGCTGTCTTGTAGTAATGAACACCAGAATTACAAAAAGAGGTTTCGTTTAAACTATTTGCATAGTGATTCTATTGCCTCTTGTTCACCAATGATAACACAATGTCCATTATTCACAACAGACTGAAAATGTAAATAGATGTCAAACGCTGAAGTCATCTTTGAGTCTGAGTGTCAGATGAGGATAGTCAAGGAAGAATTACTGAAACACAGCAAGAGCAATGGTAGACTTGGAGTCTAGACTTGTTTGGCTAATTAGAATTAGCTCCTGTCACATAGATATGCCATGACACTGCTTTCTGCTACTGTCAACCAATCTCTGGTATGGTGTACAACTTTGACACTTCCTTGAGCTCTTTCCTGGAAGGAAACCTCCTTCACTAATGTCATTGTTCCATGAAAATTAGCCATCCATCACTGCCACAGAGGATGAGCTATTTATGCTGCTGGTGCTTGTTCTATGCAAGCAATGGTGAATTTCCTCTACTACATCCTGTATCACAGGATGTAGGAAGAATAGACATGTGTTCCACCTTATTGCTCCAATGCCCTTTGCTTTTTCCTATTGTTTTCTATTTTCCCAAATTCCTTTTGTTCTTCAGAATGTCAGCAAAGATGATACCCTGTTTATTTCAGCATTGCTGAGGAAGCGACTTTATGGGTGATCTTCCAAGCCTGCATGTATGTGAGCAGTGCAGTGCAAAATCTTTGCACAGGGAATAAAATGTTCTTGTCATACAGAGCGAGGGCATGAAAAGACAATTTCATGCTAATATTTGGTAACAGGAAAAACTTTAAATCTATTAATTCATAAAGCCCATTTTTCTTTCGGCTTCTATTTATGGAATAGGGCACCAACAGTAAGTAATGCAAATCAATACATTAGTTGTAAGAGACTTTATAGAACACTTGGTTTACTTTATTTTTGATTTGAATACACTTAAACTGAATCTAAAACTACCCATCTAAACCCTTAATAGCATTTTTGAAGGTTGCCGGCAAACCATACAGGTAAGTGCTCACCTTCCAAACACCTTAGAAGTTGAGTTTTGAAAGTATTCTCAAACACTTTTACCTCTATAATGCATGTATTGAGAGTTTTGTATTTTAATTGTGTTCCAGTTCTTTCTGCATTTCTGTGGTTTTATATCTTTAGGATAATGTTAAATACTCATGGGTACACTGGAATATAATCATGACCCATTTTTTTAGATTAAGGTAAGTGTTTACAATGTGGTGATTTTTGTTTTCCATCCAATTCAACACTTAGTTAGTAACCCATTATTTTAAATAATGATTACAGGATGGATATGGTGGAATTCAGAACATTTTCTAGTGTTTTTGTTGGTTGAGTGAACTACTATTTGCATCTTTTACTTATAATTACAGTCAAGAGAAAAAAAAATACTGATGAACTGGCATATCGTATGTGTACCAAACTTTCTTTCTAAAAAGAGTCACACATTCTATAAGACATGTTATTTTTCTTCTAAATATAATTTAGAAGAAATTATATTCTATATTCTATTAAATTTCCTTTTCACACAGGTCTAGAGCCATTAGCTTGATTCCATTACTGGATAACAGGCTGACATTCATAGCTCAAAAGCTCTGGGCAGCATTCCTCACTGTTGTGAGGGTCTTCCCACTCAAAACATAGTTGTGACTATGAAGGATCAAAAAAACAGTAAACTGAGGATGAGTAAATTCACAGTTGAATTCTTTTTTTTTTTTTTAGTACCAGGAATGAAACTCAGGACCTCGCTCTTGCCAGGCAGGTGCTGTGTTGCTGAGCTCCCTGGCCCCACAGTTGAACTCTTAAACAAGCTCATCCTTAGAAAAGGGAAGCAGTGATCTACAAGTTCAGTTTATTTTTGTTAGATCATTGTTCTACCCTCGAAATATAGTGTGTCACCTGCATGCTGTCCTTATGCTTCCATATAAACCATTAGAGACTCATTCATTCTTGAAAATTTAGCAGACTTTGAAACTGCACATGTAAAATCTGTACTTTTTGCAGAATTTTTTTGTCTCATAAGTTGGCCTATGTAATGAAATCTGTTTTCAAAACCTTAAAATATTGGGGAAAAAAAGTATTGAGAAAACTCAAAGGTTAACAGGGCCATGAAAGTCTAGTGGAAATTTCAGAAGAACTTTAAAGGTATAAAGCTTGACAACTGGCCTTTCACCATGAGTCTCTGTACTTCTAAGTGCTGTCATAATTTAGGTACACAGAGATCTAACCTTCTGATCTGGAGATCGAAGTTAATGTTGGTGTTCGTTTTCTCCAGGCGTGGAACTGCAAATCGGAGGCCCAGAGAATACTGAAAACAACAACAAAACACACAGGATACAAAGTTATTACATGGGAGGGATGTTATACACAGCATAAAAATTGTTCCTAAGTAAGCCCTCCAAACCCCTACTCTATCTCAGCAGTATTGTCTTGTCTCTGCACTAGATAGCTTAGGGTTAGGGTTAGGGTTAGGGTAAGGGTAGCTGGGAGCTCAGAGGAAACTGTGATACATGTGCCTGAAAGATTTGACTCAACAGGCAAAATAAAGTCTATTAATATTAATGCAATTTCTGAGTGAGATATAACAAAAACCTGTTACCTGATGAAACATAATCCAAAGGTGAGGAATTACAGTGAGACCGGAAGCATGCACTTGCTCTAATATGGAACACATAAAACTATGACTTGCACCGTAGATGATACATTGTATATGTTCAAAAATACTTGCAAGATGTATCAGTATTGTTGAGAGAACTTGGACAAGAAAAGTAGTTGTATGACAAAGGACCATTGGTTTGTGTGGGTCATGTGATCTCATCAAATAGGTACTTCTCTCTTCATGGGCCTTGATTTCTTTACATAAACAAAAATGTTAGACCACCTAGCCCTCAGTTCTATAATAGTGACGCAAACCATGTGCCTCACATATTAAATTTGTTATAATATGTTTTGCTAACAACTGAATACATAAATATACATTCCATATATGACTTTTGATAGAAAACTGCTAATTACAAAACTGTATACATATCAACTTTCCATATAAAGAAATATACTGTATGCTATAAAATTATGATGCACAAATGTTAGTATCTGGTGGGTACACTCTGGTAACTATGATCCATGTTGATCTGAAGTTAGTTTATTTTATGAGCTAAGAAATAAAGTCTGTGCTTTTTTTTTTAAAGATCCAAGTCACTATATATTTTGGTTCCCTTTACCCCTTTTCTACCACTTCTCTTTTGTACTAAATGAAAACAACCCAAATATAAGAGAAGAGACTGATTTATGAGTCTACAATGTTTCTGTTCGATGGACATTTATGGGGCTTTTCAAATTATAGCTGCGAGGTTAATGCAATAATGTGGATGACGCTTCCAACATAATGATCAAGGAAGAATACCAGTTACAAATTTCACTGTGCAAAGGGTGTCTGCTGATTTGAAAAGTTTATACATGAAAAAAAATACTATACAACAGCAGAGACATATTGTATGGAACTATTCCAGAATGATATGCTAGGGTAGTTGTACAGATTATTTTTTTCCTCCTTTATTTTCCAAATTTGAAAACCTGCTCTTATTTTTATAATTGGAAAAAAGAATTAAAAGTGGAGAGAAATAAAAGCAGTGATGATATAAAGAAGGAAGTATTCTGTATACAGAACTAGAGACTTACTGTCCTAAGGATTGTACTATGATTTATCTGTGTTATCTCACGTCATTAGGACAACCCTGCTGAAGTGGGCACTGTTACTGTTGACATTTTACAACTGGGCAGGAATCTGAGGATTAGAGAGATTGAGTGCCTTGTTTCAGGTACAGAGCAAATAACCTGCAGAATTGGAATTTAAATTCTTGCAGGTTGATTCCAGAATCTGTATTCACAGGACTACAGTTTGAGAATTGAATCAGTAATAAAAACTCATGTTAAAAACAATCAGTAATAACATGAAGTAATACTAAATTATCATGTTTATCACAGATCGTCCTCCCCGTGTGTGATGAGTCACAAACTGTCCTAGAAGCTCTACTTATGTCACAGTGTTATATTATTCCTCACTTTCCTACAGGTAGGTGTTTGTCCACTTCAGTGTGCTTTCCCAAGCTGATCATAGCAGAGCTGCTATCTAAACTCAGATGCGTCTTGATATTAAAATGTGCAGCCCCTCAGTCAAGGAATGAGGAAATTTTTATAATTGCAAACGTGCCATTTTCCATCAGGCCAAACACGCTTCTCTCTTCTTTGGGATAGTTTTTAGCTTTTATTCTGCTTTTTCTATTTGGAAAATTACTCAGACTTCAAATATCATGTAATGAATCCTCCAATGGCAGAGACTGAATCATGTAGAAATGTTTTTCTTTGATTCCTGTCTCCTTTATTACTCTCCCATCACTTTTGATATGCAAATTTTAAAACTTTTATTGAATGGATCTTGTGTGTTTTCGTATTTCTATTGTCAGACTCTAGTTTCCTAGTAGGCACAGTGAATGAACTGAAGAACAATTGTTGAATGAATATTTTGTGTCTTGATCATTTGCATCCAATTCTAAAAATCTCACTGTACTGTGATGCAGACTGCCTAAAGTTGGCCTTCAATGTGGAACAATGCTAAGGATGAAGACATAAAAAGGTGTGTCATCTTCCTATTGGTAGGAGGTACTTGTGTTCTTTTTTTTTTGTATTTTTGTATTTTAAAGAAAAAGAAACAATAAAAACAATGGTACAAAATTTCAAAATAATATTATAGGAGACTAACAATGGTTAGTAGATATAGACATGAAAAAAATGATCAAACAATATATACACAAACATTTCTTTCCATCTTAACTGTTTAGTGTGTGTGCGCTCACGTGTGTGTATGTGTGTGTGTGTATATAAATATATATATATATATATATATATATATATATATATAGTCTTTTTCCTTTCCTTTTTTCCTTTCCTGCATCATTTTCTCTTTCCTTTGAACAGTTTCTTCCATTTCACAATGTCTATTGTTCATTTTGGATCTTATTTATTTTTTCTACTTCTTACACTAGGGAGACAATAGGGCATTTACACGTTAGTCTGATTTATTTCATTAATGAATATGGTCTCAAGTTGAATCAATTTCCCTATAAATGTTTCAAGTTTAGCCCTCTTTATAGCTGAGTAGTACTCTATTGTATAAAAAGACCACGATTTTTACCCATTCCTTGGGCATTTGTGTTGTTTCCAAGATTTAGCTATCATGAATTGTGCTACTATAAACATGGGTACACATATATCACTCTGGTATAATGTGTTTTTAATTCTTCTGGAAAAATACTCAGAAGGGGAAGAGCTAGGTTGACTGGGATGTCTAGTGCTAGTTTTTTGAGGAATCTCCACACTGATTTCCATAGCAATTGTATCAGTCCACACTTTCACCAAGAGTGAAAAAGGATTCCTTTTCCGCCACATCCCTTCCTGCATTTGTTTTTGGCTGATTTCTTGATGATAGCCAAGAGGTGAGATGGAATCTCAGTATTGTTTTCATTTCATCTCCCAAATTATTAATGATGTTGAACATTTTTTCATATATTTATTTGCGGTTTTTGTTTCTGCATCTAAGAAGTGTGTGTGCATCTCAGCTGTCCATTTCTGGAATGGATCTTTGAATCTGGGGACTCTGATTTTTTTCAATTCTTTGTATGTTCAAGATATAAATCTTTTATCTGAGAGACAGTTGGCTATAATTTTTTCCGTTCTGTAGGTTGTCTTCACTGTACTGGTGATTTCTTTTGATGTGCAAAAGCTTTTTAATAAATTGAAATTCCAGTTGCTGGTTCTTTGACGTTTCAGTTTTGTTCATGAACTCTGCCTGCAACCTACATCTTCAATATTTGTTCCTACTTTCTCTTTCAGTAGAATTAGTGTTTCTGTTTTAATACTTAGATCTTTGATGCATTTTTACTTTAGTTTAGTGCATGATGATAGACACCAGATGAATTTTAGGAATTATTTCCTTAGTTTTGTGAAGTCTATTAATGGTATTTTGAACAGGATTGCATTAAATCTATATAACAAGTTTGGAAGTATAGTCATTTTCACTGTGTTGGTTCTTCCTATCTATGAACATTTTTTTCCATTTCTGATATCCCTTTTGATCTTCTTTTTCAGAGTACTGTAATTTTCAATATAGAGACTCTTTACTTCCTTTGTTAGATTAATTCCTAAAGTATTTCATTTTTTGGATGCTATTGTAGAGTGTGGTTTCCCTAATTTCCCTTTCAATGAGCTCATTTGTGTATAGGAATGCTATTGATTTTTGAGTACTGACTTTGTATCCAGCTGTGCTATTGAATTTGATTCCTAATTCTATGAGTCTTTTGATGGAGTTTTTGGAGTCGCCTATGTAGAGTATCATGTCATCTGTGAATAACGATAGTTTAACTTCTTCCTTTCCTAAGCTTATTCCTTTTATTTCCCTGTCTTCTCTAATTGCTTTGGCTAATGGTTCCAGAACTATATTAAGTAGTGATAATTGACATCTTTGACTTGTTCCTGATTTTAGAGTGAAAGTGTTCAGTTTTTGTTCATCTAGTATGATGTTGGCTGTTGGTTTGTCATAGATGAATTTTATCAGGTTGACTTAAAGACCATCTATTTTGATTTTCTGTAGAGTTTTTATCATGAATGTGTGTTGAACTTTATCAAAAGATTTTTCTGCATCTGGTTTTGTTATCAGAGTAATAGTTGCCTCCAGGAATGAGTTAGGAAGTAATGCTTCCCTTTCAATTTCATTAAATAATTTGAGGAATATTAACATTAAATCTTCTTGAAATTTCTTGTAGAATTCAGCCATGAATCCATTAGGACCTGGGCTTGTCTTTGTTGGTAAGTTTTTAATTACATTTTCAATCTCAGTAACTGATATTGTATTATTCAGAATTTTTGTATCTTCTTGATTCAGTTTTAGTAATTCACATGTACCTAGCAGTGTGTCCATCCATTCTATGTTTTCCATACTATGAGAGTAAAGTTTTTTGAAGTAGGTATTGATGATCTTCTGAATTTCTGCAGGATCTTAGTGATTTCATCCTTTTCATTCCTCAATGCATGAATTTTAATATTTTCTTTCCTTTTTTATAAGGATGGATAAGAGTTTGTAAATTTTATTTATTCTTTCAAAGAGTCAACTCTGGTTGATTGACTTTTTGTACTGTTTTCTTTACCTGCATTGTGTTAATTTCTGATCTAATCTTTATAATTTTCTCCCTCATATGGGTTTTGGGTTTGTCTTGCTTTTCTTTTTCTAGAAGCTTGAGGTGTAACATTAGGTTGTTTGGTTGTGTTCATTCTGTTTTCCTGATATGAGAATTCACCACTATAAATTCCAGTCTTAGGATGGCTTTCACTGCATCCCATAAGTTTGGTATGTTGTATTGGTATTCTTGTTTAGTTATAGATATTGTTTAATTTCTTCCTTGATTTCATCTGTGATCCATTGGTTATTTAAAAGGATGTTATTTATTTTGCATGTGTTTATGGTGTTTTTATGGTTTCTTTTGCCATTAATTTCCAATTTCACTGCACTATGATCAGATAATATGCATGGGATAATTTCAATTCCTTTGCATTTTACTTAAGCATGTTCTGTTGGCTAGTATATGGTCTGTTTTAGAGAACATCCCATGTGCAGCTGAGACATTCTGATGCTGTTGGGTGAGACACCCTATAAACATCTACTAAGTCCATTTGTTCACAGGTTTGGCTCAGTTCTGATATTTCCTTGTTGACTTTTTGTCTGACCAATCTCTTTGTGATAATGGGGTATTGATGTCTCCCATTACCACTGTGTTATTATATGTTTGATTTTTAATGTCTATTAATAGCTTTGATACAGTTGAATGCTTCCATAAGTACATACATATTGTGTATGCAGGGCTGCATCTCTGGGGTTACCTTTTGCTTCTGTGTCTTGTCATTTTCTACTTTCTCTTTTTTATTTTATTTAGTTTTCTATGGCAATGCTTGCTGATTTATTATGAAAGCTTTATCACTGATATTGATGCTTCTTGAGGAGATGTCTGTTCTTCAGGTATGCCCTCTAGATGTAGGTGGTTCTTTGTAGCTATCCCAAAAACCTACTTTCCTAAGTTGTAAAGGATGCAAGATTACTATTTGTTTCAGTTACCAATTCTTCATTATTTTGCTGTGGTGATGAGTATGACCCTACATAATCATAGTACTATAATACAGGGGAGAAAAATTATTTATAACATGTATGATATCCTGGCTAAAGTAGTACAGTGTAACAGTAGTTTCATATGTGGTTTAACTACTGACAAACTCTAGTAAGCATTAACTGGCTGTCTCCATCCACAGGAGCAAACTCTATGGATACATAACAAAATCAAACATATACCATGCACTTTATGCCATGCCTTTCCCTTTAGTGGAGTGATTTCACCCTTCTGCAGGGAGCAAGAGGTTAAAATGGGTAGGAAAGAGGATAAAATGATGAATGAGGTCAGAAGACTGGAGGTCAAAAGGTGATCACCGAGTTTTGGGATACTGGTGGACACAGGAGGGAAAGCATGAAATAGAATGTGAAGGCGTAATGGCAAAGAGCAGAGACAAGGATTACTCAACTAAAAGTTTAAATTCAAGTAATTGAGAAAAAAAGAGAAAGAGGATCAATAGAAGAAAACAAAAAAGGTAAGAAATCTAAACAGTGAAAAAAAGGAAGAACGAGAAAAAGAAAAAAAAAAGAAAAAGGAGACCAGAGAAAGACAGAAGAGAGATAAAAACAAAACCCCAAATACAAAAATAACCACAGACTACAAAACAAAACAAGATGACATCCAACCAAACAGGAAAAGGATAGCTTACCAGACCTATATCTAGAGGAGAATAAAAGTCGTAAAATACCTCTGGTGTTTACAGTTCTGTGATCGTGTCCATGTTAGAACCCAGAAATGTGCTGGGTGTGGAGCTGATCCTGGCCTCTGGATGTGGGGGCTGGGACTGGTCTTCTTTTGGCTGAGGTCTCCAGAGCCCAAGGGCTGGCTCCCCTCTGCTGTGTCAGATGCTTCCACATTGCTGGTCTCACTGATTACTCCGCCATCCAAAGGTATGCATGTGCCCATGTACCCTGGGATGACTGTTGTCCTAAATCTTGGGGTTCTGGTCAGTCCACCAGCCAAAGGTGTGTATCCTTACACTCTTGTCACAGACCCCACTGTCCTGGGGACAGGTAGAGAGCAAGGATTCACTCTCTTCTAACAGGCACTACCATCCTGGAGCAATGCCGCCCTGGAGCAGTGCATATCTTCTTAAATCACAGTCAATACCAGATCTCTGGATGCTTATTCTAAAATGTTTTTTTTTTTTTTCAAATTCTTGCTAGGAAAATTTACAAGTTCTTATGAACCTTTCTGATGCATAACTATTTCATATTACTATAGCTACTATATGAAAATGACTTCACTATTAAAAGTCAGAAATAAAACTTTTAAGTGCTGTCTAGAATATGTTATGTTAGAATTAAAAATCATGCAAAAATGATTTCTTAAAATATATTGGGATTCAAATATCTGCTTATTTACAATGCTTCTTTAATATCTTTAGGACTTCATTTCCATTTGGAATTTTACTACATTGCACTGAGAGTTTTTAGAATGTATACAGAGAAAAAATAAATAAATGAAATTATTTTATAACAAAACAGAATACAATAATATTTGATGTGTTTAATGGCATTAAAGAGAAGATAAGAAAGCACTTAGGTTTGTTCTACTATAGAACTCAGAGATAAGTGAACATAAACAATTTACTTTCCTGACTACTAAAGATTATTTGCTGATAAAATGGATTAGCATCTCTTCACATAAACACATTCACTGTCACTTTTGTACTACTCTTTGAATGACATGGGTGGCCAGATGTTTTCCTAAGATTATTCTTAGTTATTGGTGTTCTTAGACAATCTTTGGTATAGATTTAACACTTTTTATATTACTGGAGAAGGAAGGAATGACTACACTAACACAAAAAAAACCTACTGTCACCATGTCAGGTCATGTCTATCTGCCCCTAGGTGTTCCTTTTTATGTCAAATTGGGTAGTGGGTTTTCTTTGTGAAAACTAACAAAAGGACTTACTAACTTCTAAATAGAAGGATAAAATGAAAAATTTTCTCACATCTCAGTTTAGACACCATATTCATGATTTGTGTCAAACAAAAGGACTTACTAACTTCTAAATAGAAGGATAAAATGAAAAATTTTCTCACATCTCAGTTTAGACACCATATTCATGATTTGTGTCTTTTCTCACCTTTATTTGGATACACTGGTTAGGAGTTTGTCTATTTTCTTATTCTTTTGAAAAATCAACTCTTAGAGATTTATTAATTGTATTTTTTGGTCTTTTCTTCTCTCATGCACACAGAGCTCGAGGTCATAAAATTTTAAATCCTCTTTGGTATGCAACGAACCAAAAGCTGAGGGCAGATCATGTCAGCACAGTTTGCACAGTAAATTCCGGCAACCTGCAGGGAAAACTCAGGGGTGGAGGCTAAGCACCCATTCTGCACAAGGCATTAATTAATTAATTGCAATACTGGGGACTGAACCCAAGGCCTTCACACTGAGTCATATTCCTCTTTTATTTGTTTAATTTTAAAGCAGAGTCTGACTAAATCACTAAATTGCCCAGGCAAGGCTTGAACTTGCAATCCTCCTGGGTTTAGTTTCCCAGAGTGCTGGGATTATAGTTGAGGGGTACTATGCTTAGAATGCTTTTCCTTTAAGTTTCAGGTATTACCCATTAGTTTTTATCCAAGTATATTAGACAGTTTTGTAGACCAGATACAACATGGGCTTTCTGGTCAGGCAGGGTTTGAGACCTGGTTCTGTCCTTCATTATTTGTGTGATTAGGTTCGTTTGATTTTTTTTAGGCATTGGATTCCTCATCCATAAAGCAGAAAAAATATTTAACATACAGTATTGCCTTAAAAATTCAATGCAACATAAAAAGGAATCTTCTTAACTAATGTGAGAAGTTCATAACAGGTTAATCAATAGTAATCTGTTAAAAGAATTTAACTTTTATTTAAATATTTTTTGACTGAACAAGTTTACACTTGGCACATTTTCAAATACCCAAGGCTACTGCAATATTATAGCACAAACAGCAAAAACATTATTCTAGTAATAGTATCTTGATGTATAAATTAGTAATCAGTAGTATTTGAATTTCAAATGCTTAGGTAGATGTGTGAAGCATTGAGCTAGGAGATTTATTTACTGGAATATTTTTCACACTTGTACAATGAAAGTGAGTACCTGACCTCCTTGGAGAGGGAAGGAAATGGAGCAGTGACCCCAGAGCTCCTGTAAGAGGATGGCCAAGGGACCATCATTCTTTGTAACCTCTTGAGAATTGGTCCTAATATAAATTTGTGCAATTTTCATGAATTTTTTTCAAGCATGTCATTTCACTGATAAAGACAAATGTCTAACTTTAAATAGCAGAGTATGTCAGGTTCAATTTTTGCAAGTTTTTATTATGTAGCATTTTCAGATTTCAGAATTTTTTGCTGTCTTGAGACTCCATAAAATACGTGGCACTGTGGCATTGACTACAAGAAGTACTTAAACTGTGATTGATTGCAAAGAGTACTTAAACTGAGTGTAATTAAACTGTGATTGCATAAATTAAATCTATTGTCCATCATTAATCATGAGCAGAAAGTTCCTAAACCTAGAGACAGAAAGAACACAGAAAAGGAGAAAGAGGAAGAAAACAACTCCTATACTTTCACAAGCATGCTATAGACTCATTAACTTCTTCCTTGCTACAAAACAATTTTCTGTATTATTCTGGAGATACAGACTAGTAGAACTGATTTAAAAATGGAGTATAGCAGTGCTTTATGAAAATACTATGAAGGCTATTCATGTAAGAGGTATAATGGAAATAGAATCATTTCTAATTAGCTTATTTTAAGGTTCCTTTTTTGCTTACATTCTATTTATTAATTAAGAGGAATGTATAGTAAAATTCAAAGAAAGATTCAAAGAAAATAGCTCTAGTAAGAAAAAAAAGGCTTCATAGCTTTGTTACAACTAAAAGCCCCATAAATGTAAGGTCTAAAGAGCAGGCACATAAAAGTGTACATCTTTTTGTGTTTTTAACCTGTGGTTATGACTCTGTGTAGGTTAAAATGCTAAATCCCCTGATGATTTCCTGCTTAATTTATTTTAGCTGCTGAATGTTGACTTGCTGAGTGCTAACTGAAGAGCTTTCCACTCATTCTCTGTAAAATTCAGTTAGACAGAAATCAGTGCTGCTGGCTTCTCTTACATTTGTTGCAGACACCATAGGGTTCCCAAGGTCACACACCACCATCCTGGTCACATTTTCCATCTTGTACTCACAGCTCAGTGGCCGAAAACCCTGCAATGGAAAAGAATATCAGCACAAGTTCAGGAGGCAGAATAAATTACTACATCATGCCATGAAGCCATGCAAAGGCCTGGGAGCCCCCTTTGATTTCAAGCACCTGTGCAGGAAACTGTGTATAAAAATTACTCTGTGACCATTGCCTCAGAAGAGAAACCTGAGAGAAAAGCATAGAAATTTAGGAAGAAAAATGTTGAGTGGTAAACATAGTTTTCATGGAACAAAATAATGCTTACATGGTGTTTGAATGAACATTCTGGACATTATTTTCACTAATGTTAATGTTAGGAAATGAAGATCACAAACAACTAATCATGAATAAACAAGCTTATTCCTTATATTATGAAAATAAAATGACAGCAATATGTATAAATTATCAAAAGACTCAACTACTCGCAAGAGTATTTCCTGGACACAAATTTCTCCCGACATGGTCTCCTTTTGAGATTGTATAATCAATTTTGTTTAGTCCACCAAATAGTTAAGATGTAAAGAGAATTCCTTTATGTTCACCCAGTGCTTCTAATCTCCTTCTATCTCCCTTCATCATTTTCTGATTAGTGTTTAGAAAACTCAAGTTTGAAGAGATGCTTGGAAATATATGCTGGAGAAGTTCTCAAGGTTATGCTGATGAGAAGGGGTTTATTTTCACTGCCATCTGCTTTCCCCCATATCTGCCTCGGCTATTCCCTGCTGCTTTGAAACCCACTCCTTCTTTCCCAGCCAAATTCTGTTTCCCTACTTCAAAACATAGTGACCCCATCCCCCGTTCTCCATTTGGTGAGAGCAATTTATGCTAACCTATTACTTCGCTCTAACTCATAGTGTGTTGTTAACCTGTCACCTGTTACCCTCATTCCAAAGATAAACTTGCAACATGATGGTGTGGTGGTTAGGGTAGGGTTTCAACTTTGATGTCTGTGGAATCTGCCTCAGGATTGGTGGAGCACACTTCTGGGTGTGTCTGAAGGGGATGTGGAGGCGTGGCCTTGGGTACTCTTTGCTTGCTGTTTTCACCACATCCTTCTGCCAAAATGTCTCTTCCTTGGTGCCTGCCACTCATGTGCTGAAACTGTAAGCAAATTAAACCTGCCCTCCTTTAAAATGTGTGAATTTGGTATTGTGTCTCAGAGAAGAGAAAGCTGAATAATGCAGATAGCTTCACAAAGAAGTACCCTTTGGGGAATTTCTGTCCTTGGGAGAAATTCTCCGAGAGCCTCCCAAAATGATGATCATAATTACGCATATGTCAGCACCAATGAAATTTCATATAAGTAATGTGAACTTTTCAAATGAAAGTTTCACAAATGATCCTCCATCCTTTTCTACTTTATTAAAAGAAGCCCCAAACTAAAACAATGAAACAAAAAATCTAAACAAACTTCACATATCTAAGCAAAAAATTCTCCACGTACATCACACACTTCAAGACTGAATGTTTTGGGAGTGCAGGGGTTTTGCAGCTGTTTGTTCCCAGTGGCTGAGGCAGAGCTGGGCACAAAGCATCTGGTGGTGTTGGGAAGACATGGCGTAGAAGCAGCAGGATAACTAAGTCCTGGTGTTTTGTAATAGACACAGACTCTGTTTAACAAGGAGCAAATGCTTGATACTTGGAGCACTGTAGAATACATACTCTTATAGAATATACTGAATGACACATTAGTAAACCAGAAGGAGCTTAAAAAAAACCCTTTTATTCCAAAGCTGGTAATCTCTTCTCTCAAATGTAAGTTTAGCATACATTCAACTCCTTAGGAATTCATAAGCCAATCCTAATAATACAGAGATATTTCATGTTGAGATTATTAACCTAATTCTGAAAACAGAAAAAAAAAAGAATTCTAGAAAAGCTTATAACAATTCACACATGTTCCCTGAATAGGATCCAAAGATTTCATTTCTATAGTGAATATTTTTATCTCACCTAAAGGTTAAAGTTTCCCTGGACATTTTTCCAGCTTCCTAGAAATAGTTCTTTGACATCAATCAATGATTTTTCTCCCTTCCACATCCCTTCCGCTCTTTTTAAAACCCTATTTCCTCTCTGTGATGAGAAAAACAGATTAGTTTTCTTCAGATATTTTAAGTTCATTTATAGCTCTTAGAGCTATGTGAATCATTCAGTGATTCATTCACTAAAATTATTTACTATGGATCTGCTAGTTACCAAGTCCTGATAAACAAAATCTTTTGTCCTCACTGAATGTCTAATTCTTAGAAGAAGTAATTACAAGCAATTATAACAAGCAATGGAAACACAGAATTTCAGTAGAGCTTGATTAAGTTTTATGACAGAAAAAATAGTGATAAGGGAGGACATGCACATAGACTTCAGAAAACAGAGGGCATCCTGGAGGAGGTGACATCAAAGTAGATGGGATTGTGTAACACTGATTACAGTGGGGGTCATGACAGTTTCCATATAAAGTTGTTATAAAGACTGATTCAATTAAATATGTGTGAGAATTCAGGGAAGTATCCAGCCCACAGCAATTGTTCAACAAATGTCAGGAAACCAAGTGGACCATTCTCCAAGATGGGAGGTTCAGGGGAGAGGAATGTGGGCGGAAACAGCCTGGTTATGGACAGGTGAAGGCAAGGTGACTGGGAGAGTTTAAGTGAAGACCTGTTCCAGGTTGTCAGAGACACAGCAAGTGCCGTAGCGCCTAGCAGGGTCTGGGAGAGGAGAGGTATGTTCCAGAGGTGGATAGTGGTGATGGCTGCACAGCAACATGAGTATTACCGCTCTGTACACTTGAAAATGGTGTAAATGGTAGATTTCATCTTATATATGTTGCTACAACAATAATAACATCTGTAGTCATTCATTCCTGAAAAAATTTAGAAGAAAGGTCAATAAAGGAAAATATAAATAAAGGCTGGCTCCATTCAGGTTTTGGGAGAAAGTAATGATCAGAATCTATTTCCTAAAAGACAAATGTTTTCAATAAGAGAACAAAAATATTACATTTAGATAATCCCTAATATTTTCCCCCTTAGGGAAAAATTTTATATTTATATATAAATTAAATATATATATATATATATCACAGTTCAAATAAAAAGGCACAAAAACCCCAAACTGATTAAATGCAAAAAAAGAGAATGTGGTTTAGTAATATAACTTTAAAGCCTGAGTTAAATCTCTTCCCAAGGGAAGTTGATAAAGGAAAAAAATAATTAAGGGCTCCCTTGAGATTATGGATAATGTCTGCTATAAAGTTTATGGTCAATGACAGAATAAGTACACACTCCTATTTTCCATTGAAACAATGCTAAACTGGATATTTTGCTAACAGAACATTCTAGAATGCTTGCTTTGTTCAGCAAAGTCAGCAGTGAGGTAACACAAAGGAAATTTAAACCAAATATGAGTGGAACCCTGGAACATTTGAGAAAACATATTTAAGCCTCATTTTCATATTTATCTTAGTATTTTTGCATGTGAGTATTTGTAGGAGGTAATATTTTTCTTTCTACTTTTCTTTAGTTTTGTTCATGCATATTCTTAAGAGATGGCATTTTCAGTTCAAAATGGTTATTAAACACCATCTTTATAAGCTGCATGTGTAAGTGCTCTGATTATTCTCATGGATTTATACATTTTGAAGTATCTAATAGAGAGATGAGGAATATGAAATCTCATAAATAGTGGAACAGGAAAATGGAGTGAATACAGATCATTCCCTGGAGAAATTAAGGCACAAATTGATACTCATTTTTTAAATAGGGGAGGCCAAATTGTACAACTGAAAATACTTTTGAAAAGAAGTGAGATATGTTTTCTTCTAACCAACTTCTCTACTAACAAGAGAGTTAGAACATTTTTGGACTTTATTTTGTTTTGCTTTTTGGTACCAGGGATTGAAATCATCACCTCACACTTGCTAGATAGGTGATTATTATTTTTGGACTTTTTAACTACATTACTGAGGTATGATAGACCTACAAAAATCTATATATATATATATATATATATATATATATATATATATATTTAATGCATACAACTTGATGTGTTTACAGTTCTATTAATTTCTTCAATAAAAATGCATCATGATTTCAAATGGCTGTCAAAGACACTTTATTACTATTCATCTGGATGGTTTTAAACTGAGAAGATAATTCAACTAAAATAAAAATTCCCATGAGATAAAATGTTTGAATAGTGAATTTTATATTCCCTTTGCCTTTAAAACATTACTATCACAAAGAGGAATCCATTTTTATTAAACTACTCAATCATTAGAATGTGCAAGCTCCTTAGAGTATGAAATGTTTCAAAACTAGCAGGCGTTTAATAACCTTTAGTTAAATAAGTTCATCAGCCAGTACTTAAAGGGCACCTTTGATGTGTCCACTCCTATGAGAGAAATATGTAACATGGTCTCTGCCTTTGAGTTTATATATTTCTGAAATGGAAGGACTCTCTCCTGTTAACATATATTTATAATGGTTTCCTAGACCTAGAGAGTAAGAACACTGCAGGACCTGAGGTTACACACAGTAGGAAGATTCATGTTCTGATAATGAACCAGAAGATTATAAACAGCACTGGTGTCACTGCTATAAATAGTGGCTCAAGCAGCAGCAAATGTGGCAGATCAGGTTTTTCCTGGTCACCATCTCTAGAAGGTAGACCAAGAAGAAAGATAAATGAACTTGCTTTCTTTTCCAGTTCTGGTATAGGCAGTTATCAGTGCTCAGCAGGTATTGGTTTGACCTTCTTCCCTGACTGATAATAAAAACCAGGCCTCCAGCAACCTGCCTGAAATTTCAAAGGAACTCAAAACAAACCAGGAGAAGCCAGTGAGAATAAGGAGTTAGTTTGGGGGGTTAGCCAATTCATTGCAATGGTTACTTTTGTTTTCTTCCTTTTAACTCTGAATCTTGGCAACTTATCCTTGCAATTGTAGCAAAGAAAGACATCAAAACTGGATGTGCCCATCCCTCTTCCTGGCTTGTTGTTATTGGGACTTGACAAAGTAAGATACAGTTTTGCTTGCTTTTGACCAAAAAGAATCTCAACATATATGAATTTACTTGAACTAAGAAATATTCTAGTACTCAAAAATATACTTAGCTCTTTATGTAATTTGCAGACAGTACCTTGCTATTGCGTTCAACGCCAACATAATCCGCCTCTTCTGGTATCATGACAAAGAGTTCAGCTTCATAGGCTCCTTCCCCTTCATTTTTTGCATTTATTGTGAGCATAAGGTGATTTTCATCTCCAATGATGATCTGATCCTTATCTCTGAAAATGAAGTTTGAAAAGAATGGTTAAGTATTCTTTATGAATCCATGGCAGGCTCTTTCCTCATCAATGGATTCCACATCAGTTGGGAGGAATCAGACCACTATCGAAACAATGGCTTTGTTAAAAAGTGACTTTGGCCTGCTTTCTTCTCTATGTACCACGAATGTTATTCTGCCATCCTGTGACACTTACATGTAGGCTCTTGGTATAGGTTGTGAGTATGCTTGGACTCCTAAATTTCTACCACTGTGAGCCAAAGAAACTATCATTGTTTATATATTTATAAGAATTTAGGGGGAAAAAAGAAAGAAAATGGTGAATGTAAGTCTAGGATAAAGAAGATGGATCATCATGAAGGGGAAGCATTTCTGGATACAAAGGGCAGGAAAACAGTCATATGGAGGCAAATGTGTAACAACTATATGAGAGAGAGAGAGAGAGAGAAAGAGAGAGAGAGAGGCAGAAAGACAGAGACAGACAGAGACAAACAGAATACTTCCACTCAGTGTGGTCAGTTTTTACTTATTAACATACTTAACCATCTGTTAGCAAAATTCCTGCAAATTTATCATTCATGTTACAAGCCAAAGAAGCAGCTTCATCACACTGTACATTCGGAAACACATGCATTAGGGAGAAACAAGCTATGGGGGGAAAGGCAGAGAGATGGTTTAGAGCAAGAGGGGGACAGAACCCAAAATGAGTGATAAAGAAGGAAGGCGTAGGCAGATGAAACAGGATCCGAATGGCTGATGGAGGGTTTTGAAGTATTTTGAGGAAACTTAATAGACTTTGAACTCCAAATCAAACCAACATTGGGGAATGCCTCTTCCACTTTTGACCCCTACTCAAAGCTATTGCTTTTGACACTTGTTAAATTATCGAGTTTGAGGAAAGTCCCCTGGAGAGATTACCAGGCAGATTCCAAACATGGCTGTGAGATAGTTCCTGAGAGAGAAAGGAGCACAACTCTGCTTTTGCTACTTACGGAGATTTTACAGCCTTGTACCATTTCTTTCTATAACATAATGCGATGCAATTAGCAGTGCTGCAGTTGGGCTTGCCATTACTAGCAACGGTGAAGTTAAGTGACTTTGTGACATAGTTTCCTTTACTCCCCAGTGTGCCTTTTACATTTTTTCCCAGAAAATTAAATTAATTTTGTTTTGACAATTCTAAGGATGCCTTTGAGTCACGGGGTGCTGTGAAACATTTGGTTAAGGTGAAGACAGACCCAACCGGCCAGAATCCTTTGCTCACTTGACTGAGGCAAATAAATACAACCTGAGCCACCCAACACACATTTTACTTTGAACAGAACCACTTTTTTCTGACTTTTGCTGAAAGATGAAACAGGCCAGGCAAAACCTCATGGTGTGTCACTTGACACTCATGACAAACAACTGACCCACCCACAAGCTAGCACAAAGTGTGGCTCGGCTCAAGGGTTTTTACATAGTGCTTTTCCCCCTGTTCTTTTTTCTGCAATTGGAAGTGTGTCCTTTCCTCAGCAGAGCTGTAAGCAAACACCTGTGTTCCATTAGCTGTAACATACATGTTTATTTATTTAAACTTACGGTCTAGCCCACAGCTTCAAGTCAGGAACGCACAGATTATCTTCACCGCAGTCCACCAGGATGTGAGCCTATGTCCAACACACCACACATCAGGGGTAAGCTAGGAAAACCTGAATCATGTATTTCCTCTTGAAAATTTCAAACAACTGCACAAGTGAAACCAAAACTCTCATTTCACCATGTTCAATTCTACCCAGCCCTATGTCACAAGCTGACCTCTCAGCAAAGGCTAGCTGACTTGAAGTACGATTTCTACTCCTTCCAGAATGTCTGTAAGACTGCTTGCTACCTTGGCACTGTTTGCAGGCTTTCAGGCTGCACTGATTCCATTACAGCCACATTTTTAACACATTAAATCTTGGTTGCACAAGAGAAAGGGCTTCCGAAAACACGATGATGTACAGTTTCAGGAAGTGTGTTAGAAAAAACTCCCAAAATGTTACAAGTCTATGTATAGGAATGAAAACAGAAGGGGCTGACCTTGGTCTTCAGATCACAAGAACAGCTGCCCCCCACCCCAGCCTCACTGGGACAGCACCCTAAGGACATACCTGTTCAGTAATGATATTGTTCCTGTAGTAGTTTAATATTGGTTTCACTTCCAGGCCTTTTTTAAAGGTGGAATCATCCAAACTGTAATTCAAACTAATGTTGATTGGAGATAATTTATCTCGGAATTCAATTTCATCCTAGGGAAAATTATCACACACTCAAATAGGTGCAAAATATTAGTCTGTGAAAGGTAGGTAAAACTTGACTTTAGTCGATGAAAATGATGAAGGTATTGGTATTGTAATGTGCTGCTTTCGGTGGTATATAGTAGCCAATAGAATCAGTATATGTTCAGCGATGGAATTATTTACAGCCACAGCCTCACTGAAATAAGCTTCTAGAGATAAACTTCCTATTCTCCAGACTCTCAACAACTTGTATAAATTAGTCAAGTCTCCAAATACAAGATTACACTGATGTACCATATGTGCCACGGAAACCATCATGAATCAGGATTTTTGTTTTCATGATGATAGAATTTACAAGTTTTCTTGGACTCAGAAAAAGAAAACATCCTGATTCTCTTCCTCCTCTAATATCTCATTACTCTTGTTTGCATGGACTTCAAAACACATTCAGCACAAGTGAAGTTCAATTACAAAAGGCAACAGCTCTCTAAGGGAGGTACAACTGCCAAGTAGCAGGCACTAAGCACACAGCAGGCAATGGGACCATTCAGCTGTGTGCCAACCAGGCCACGAGCAGACAGAACGCTCATGTGTGTGACTCTTCATTCTTGAGTGTGGTAATGAATGTGGGCTTCCCTAGTCCCTTAGAGGAGCAGGAAGAATGAGAATGAGTGATCACAGCCTAACAATGTCAAGATGGGATGCTGTGTTATAAATATTTTTACTTTACTTTTAAACTTTTCTGGTAGGTTTTGAAGTTTAAAAACACGTTACATTTTAAAGCACACAAATGTAAATTGCATCTAATCAAAGCTTTGGATGCCTGAATGTGTTCCTGAGTTGGATCTGAAATGCACACTAATAACATCTAAGAAGAGATACAGATAGGATAAAAATTCAAATAAATCGTGTTGAAGTTTTATGTTTTTTGTGGGGTAGAGAGGCAGTTAGAAATGGAAACCACCTGAGTTGAGTGCTGTTATCAAGATCCTATTTAAAATAAAAAGAAGTCTTAGAAATGAATAGCAACAGACCCTTAGGTTAGCTGAAGTCAGGGTCAAGACGAGAGCAGTCAGTCTTAAAGTTTCCTCTTATGAAAATGAAAATAGATGGGGATCTCTGTAGACAAGGATGATGGTTCATTGGAGGGAAATGGCCAGAAGTCATATTTTCATGTGACAGGCAAAAATATGATTCCTGGTGCACTTACTCGAAGGTAAACGATGAAATTCTGGCATTGGAGGGATTTCTGCCGCTTTACCAGCAGAGGGAAGACAAGATGAGACTGACGGTTGTTGAGGAAGAGAGTTCGTTTGATGGCTCCTTTTTGTTTCAGGGAATCTAACTGCAGCTCAGCCACCAAGGCTACAGGACACAAATGAAGTAAATATAATCAGGGGAGGTAACAGTGAACACAGTGCCCTGTCAGGGAAACAAACTTCTATGTAAATTGCTTATTCAGGAAGCATAAATTTTCATAGTTGAGATCACACATAATACGTGAGCCAATAAGTATTACAATATATGCTCTGAGCTAAAAGCTTTAAATGTACATTGTCATTTTCTCCATAATTATGTGTTTATAAATAATACTTCAATCATTAAAATCATATTTATGCAGAAGGCTGTGCTTATGCACTAGACATCTGGGTGTTAATAAATGGCTTTCTAGTTTTCTATGGTCTGTGCAGAGAAATGCTTACTGTTCAATTTCCTTCACATTGTAGAAGACTATAAAAATGAAAACAAGCTCACCTATTGTATTTGGAATGCTCTGGCCTGTTACAGATGCACATACTCTTAAGGAAAAGCTATGGAAAAATAATAGTTGATAAATTGTTGGTTAGTAAATTTTGAATATGAAGTATATATCTTCCTTTCCTTAATTTCAATTTAAATTCATGCATGATTTTCCCTCATCCTTCTAATTCTACATGCGTTTGTACACACTTGGATTCACACACACACACACATCTATGTGTCTCCTAACAGCAGCCATAGCAATAACATAATTAAGACAAGTATCACGGCATAGAAAGCAATATGTAAAAATAGTACCTGTAAATTACTGGCTTTTACCAATTAATACCCACCCTTCTGTGTTTATTTTGTAAATACATCTATGTTATATGGTTAATTCATTTTGTCAACTTGAGAAGTTTAAAAGTTTAACTAAAAAACTCAGCAAGGAGCCAGGATCCTTACTTTGTAAATATCCTCATTCTGCACAAGACGAAGGCACAGAGATTTTGTGATTGCTGCACCAGCCCCGGTGGGGGCAGGAGTTGGTGGCCTGTGTACAATGTGAATAGAAAAAGAGGCTTGTTCTTTCTCCCTTTTTCTCTGGCAGCTGCCTTGAAGTGTTGCCTCTGTGCCATGCCACCCTGCCTTGGAGCCAGCTGACTATGAACTGAAGCCTCCACAAACTGTGAGCTAAATAAATCCTTCTTTCCCTAATTTTGCCCAACAATGACAGAAAAGTAACTAAGACAGAACATCTTCCATGTGCCAAGGAATAAAGAGTCATCATTACGGAGAGGGACAGTAGTGGTCCAGTGTGGAAAGCAGCATGAACACGGCTCCATTTGCAGCACCTAAGGATAGTGCAGCTGCAACATCCATCTGGATCAGGAAGTTGAAGGAGGCATGGCTGGCTTCCTGATTGGAACAGGGTTTCAAACTCATACTAAAGAACGTGGATTGAATCCTAGCACACATGTTCTCTTTATGCTTAACTTAAATCACTCCATTGGAAGCAGACTGAAATTGGTGGTACTTTGCTATGGTGGAAGTAAGATGGGAAGTAGAGAGACAAGCAAAGGGAGCAGAGAAAGGAAGTAAACAAGGAACTTAATACGGCTGTCTCAAGCTAGGTAGGGACACTGACATGGGTATAAAGACAACAGAGGATACATATGTATGAAAGATAGTTTTGCTTGCACAGGCCCTGACCAGTGAGGAAATGTCTACATGGCTTACAGGATGACATGAGCTTGGCCCTGCTCTGTAGCCATGGGGTGAATAAAAATGTCCATTTGTTTCTGCCTGACTTTTCTGAATCTTCTTACCTCCCTCCTGAAAAAGGCTAACAGCCAGCATAAGATTTGGGGTCTTTCCACATTTCTAAGACAGTAGAAATACAAAATCTACATATTAAGATTTAATGGCAAAGTTTTCATTGGTAAAACTCTAAAACACAACTTGACTATTTCTGTGGCATTCAAAAGGAATAAATAATTCCTAATCGTACTTTAATTACATGTCAGCTTCCTGTGTCAGACATAATGAAAATGTGTCACATATGGGATTCATCTATCTCTGTGACCTCAGTCAATGTCTCCCTTCAGGGTAAATAAGTCGCCACATACCACTGAGCCAAAAGTTTCCTGAGATGTCTGTGCTATTATAAGTGTTTATTCCACTTCCCTGGAGAAATCACAAATTCCAACTCATTTCCACTTCAGTTAAAATTATTTATGGAAGATGAATAGTTAATCACATCTTTGGATTTTGTATCAGGTTTGGTTTCCAAGATTGGAATTTTTTTCAGTGCCCAAATTTTTTGGAAGTTCTGGAATATGTCTTAAAATCATCTGTTGAGCTCTCTTCTACATCATTACTCTGCACAGACAAAACTCATTAGCTGTTATAACATAAATTCATAATTATAAATGAAATTGTCAACATGGAAATTACATTTAGATACAGTGATTTGTTTAAACATAAACAAATCAAAAGTAGTATCCTTTTTGAAAGGAAGTAAATTAAAGCTTGGAAAGTGAATATTATTTTCTCTTTTGTGAGAAAGTATTTGATAAACGATGTTTTTTGCTCAAGGTTACTCGATTTATAAATTGTGTCGGTATGCATCTGTATTTCCTTCTGGATTCTCCTTTTCTGTTATTTCAATATCATTAATAATCAGATGACTTTTCTTCATACAAGTTTAATATAACCACTAAAACTTAACTGAATTTTTGATAATAGTACTGTGACCTAAATTTGCTGGTTTTAAGATATCTCTAGTTGAAAAGGCTTTTCAAATCATAAACTTTCAAGAACTGTATTTTGATTTAAAAACAAAACCTCAAAATTGTGCAACAATGGAGTGAGAGTCATTCAAAAAATAGAAAAATGTATTTCTATACACATATATATATTATATGTTTTTACATGTCATAGAATTATACCCTCTCACCAGTCAATACTTAACTATATAAGTGTGGTTTGTCAGCAAAAGCCATGAACTGCTATGGAATTAGGGTTAAAATTTCAAACTAGATTTTATGGTCATACTCACTCAGCATGGCCCATTATTTTGAATAGGTCAGATTAGAACAAAAAAATATGGGAATAACACAGGTCCTTCATGTCAAAAATCTAAATCAAACTGTGGATAGTGCTTCTGATACACTGAGAAGACAGAAAAATACAACACAGGGTTTCCCGGAGTCATCTCCAGTGCTTAGCTGGAATACTGACCCAAGAAGTGACTCTGCTCACAGTCATGAATGATGGAGAAGAAATGAGATACTCACGAAGCATGATTTAAAAGTACAAAGCAATTCATTTTTCATCCTCACCAATTCAGTCCTATGTCAGTGATGGCAAATATCAGATTTCACATAAAGCCACTCATATCTGGAAATTTTTTTTCACCTTGGAAAAGTGCATAATTATACTTGCAAAATGAAATTTCTTACTAGGTATACTAATACTTATCAAGCTAGATTTTATTTTCTTTTTCTAATTTAGAAAGGCCAATAGCAGACATTTTATAAAGCTAGGTAGCATATCAAAAGACAGAAATCCACACTGTGGAAATGAGGAACTATCTGTAAACTACAGCTTACATAATAGTGTTCAGATTTACAGTATATGCTTATATCAGATACAGACAAAAATTACACCAAAGACAATCAACACTCTCATCATTTTGTCAAAACTAAGCTAAATCAGAGGACAATAATAATAATGGTGGTGGTCAGACACACACATTGTACACTGAACCATCTAGTAACTTTCTATCTTTTAATACTTTGAGTCACGCTTCAAAACTTTTATATGTGGAAATAAAATGTCCTTCAGAAAAACACGAAATAGCATAAAGGAACGCAGTATAACATGTCCAAAACAGGTTTCACTTTGTCTTAATAAAATGATTTAACGCAACAAGAAAATGGCTTGTGAAAATAACAAGATTTTCTAGTTAAAATCTGTTTGTAACCAAACAGGTCCCATACTGTTGTTAATGTTACTTGCATCTTAAAAAAAATGTCCATAAAACTAAAGATCCTTAGGAAAAAACTAGTTCAAATAAAGCATGTTCTATACGAGAGTATGCCACCTGTGATTAGGAGAAGAAGTGCATAGAGCTAGGACCCCTCAAATCTAGGACTGTTTGAGGGAATATGAAAGTTTTATGCTACTTTTGCTCAAGTAGCATTCACAGTTCATTTAAATGTTCATTTAATCGCACCAGGGTAAGGGGAAATGCTGGCGCTTTCACATATTTTCTCAGGTCAGGTTTTCATTATACTATTTTATGGTTTTAAACCATTTTAAAATGTGCTCAGGGCATTTCCCAACTCTTTTCAAAAGCAGTTAAAAGCCAAGATATGCCTCCCCACACAGGAGTTCCCAGCAACAGGATGTTTTTCAAAAGAATTCTTAGGGGTCCTAGAAACTTTCCACCTTCTGCTCTCAAAAGTTTTGACTCCTGCATGAACTCCTGTCAGAACGCCATGAAAAGCATGAGAAAATGGTCTGGAAATAACTTCTCCAGGTCAAGATTGACTTGATCTACATTCTGATATTCTCAAGGAATGGACACATTGCCTGAATTAGACCGCATTGCCTGCAAACTGAGGGCAAATCTCCAATATCTCAAAACCTTGGTTTTTTTCTCTATAGTACTGAGATTGCACCCAGGGAAGTCACACTGAGCTGTGACCTCAGCCCTTTGAATCTTGACACAGGATCTTACTAGTTTACAAAGTTGTGCAGCCTATTTTTAAACCTACAGTCCTCCTGTCTCTGCCTCTCAGAGTGCTAGACTTGATTTTCCAGAGGATATGCCCTGATGACATGATCTAATCTGATGACTTGTGACACTTGAGGATCTATATTTGTATTTAAAAGCAAGGTAACATTTTCTTGGACTGTGTTTCAGTCAAGTTTCATTTTGCCCTTTGAGGACACAGGAGGCAGTGAAAACAGATGAGCTATGTCCTTCCCAGGGCCCAGGAAAAAAGAACTATGATTGACACTATTCCTGATGGCAGCTTCATGACCGCAAAAATCCATGTCAGGGCATGAAAGTCTCCATATTTATAATGTGTCCTTCTGTACATGCTAAATTACAAAACTGACATATGTTTTCCACATAAGAATCAGAGTGACTTAACCCAAGTGAGGCCACTAAAACAGGGGGATGTAAGATACATCTGAAAGTAGCATCCACAAGCACACGCAAATGCAAGAGTCAAGATGATGTTTTATTTTTAGTTTGCTTAACATTTATTTGAGAATACCAAGAAACTCACTGAAACTGGGGTTCAGTGAGAATCTTCTCAAATGTTTTCATATATTTTCATCTCACTTAAAGCTTATTGATCAGAGAACTTGCTTTGTATGGTAAATCCAAAGCCAAAGGATAGCATCACATCATAGATTCTTTTGAAAGATTACTTCTGAAGGTATGGACAGCTATTTTGAAGAGAACAAGAGGCATTATGGTAGCATTTGTTGGTTTTCCTATTTTCTGGTTTTGAAGACCTGTAATGCTTTCATTCTTTTGTTTTGATCAGTTTTGTACTATTTGTTTTGTTTTGTTTTGCTTTAATTCATTGTATGTGAAGATATAGACGACTATTTCAAAGAAAACAAGAGACATTATGGTAGCCACTGTTGATTTCCTGTTGTCTTGTTTTGAAATACTGTACTGCTTGTACTGTTTTGTTCTGACCCGCTTTGTTTTGTTTTGTTTAAAAATAAAAGACTACTACCTTGCTACTCAGACTTGATCCACAGGCCTCCAGCACCAACACCATCTTTTGAAGCTTTTTCTAGACATGCAAAGCCTCAGGTCCTACCCCAGACCTACTGCACCAAAACCCACATGTGTTTTACAAGATACTCAGGTGATCTGAATCCACAATAATCAATCCAAGAGTTCATGTATGAGGCATCCTTGAACCAGAGCTGGTTGTGAGAGGAATTATCTTACAGGAATAGCTTTGCATTAATGTCTGAGAAACAGCGGGTTGACTCACCAGGCCACAGGTGTCACAGATTCTGGAATCTGGCAAGTTTTGTTTTCAAGATTGATAATCACTGGGTTCAAGAGAAGCTGGGCATCCACGGTCACAACTGGCCTTGCTCTTCAGGGAAAAGAACACAAGGTCTGTATGGCTTCTATGGAAGAGGCCCCTGCAACATTGCCAGCCTGGGCCAAAAGTCTGGCTCATGCATGGACAGGTGGGCATCACTCAGTTAATTACCTCTAAACACTTCTGGTAGCATGGAAATCTAAACAAAGAATTCATGGGTGCTCTGGGCATAATTTCATTCCCAAACCTGCTATGGTTAGGGAGTAGACTTGTGATATTGTGACACTGTTGCTGTGACACTGAGCTCTGCAATTTGCTAAAGTACCTGTGCCCATATTTGAAAAACTATCTTATATCCGCTTATAGTAAATACTTGAATTTTACAAATCTTCTTGGCTCACTGACAATGTTTTACTTCAAGTGGTAACTTTGTAGCTGAGTTTAGCAGGTTTAATTAAACATGAAGATGTATTTACAGAATAATTCTATACTTCATCCCAAGAAACAGTTCTCAACCCTGACTGTACAGTACAATTATCCAAAAAGCTTATAAACAAATACTGTGCGCAGGTCCCACCCTATGGATCAACAACCTAGAATAGAACTTCTGGGTTCAGAGTTGGGCTTCGCAATTTCGAACACACTTTCCAGGTGATTCTAGCAGGTCAGCAAGTTTGAGGAGAGGAAATGAAATAGAGGAAAAGCCATTCCAGCCACCCAGGCAAGGATAATAAGGCAAAAAAGTAAGTCACAGGGGAAGGGAGTGAAGCAATTTTTAAAGTTTGATTACAAGATATGATTGCTGGGAGCCAGAGCTGCCAGATTTCTGCATGCAATGAGCCATGTTGGATGAATTTTCCTCCAACGGATGGAGAGAATGGTTGTGTCTTGGGGCAGAATGTTGTTTAGGGCACTACTTCAAACAACTTCATGATTACCACATGAGGCCCACTGGGATTTTTCCTAAACTCCTTTATGGTATTTATCTGTACTGTATTTTATATTATTGTTAATATTGTATTCTAGTCCCTGAAAAATCAGATGGTAAAATAGAATTAAATTGCGTAAAGTTTATCATGACAAACCCTTATTAGAAAAAAAAGGAGCGAATGGAGAAGGGGAGCTCTGATCTTTGGAAGAGTGGAAGGAAGAAGACAGGATTGGATAGGACATTAGGCTGTGGGTCATCCATGAATCCATGAATGAGATATCCACAAGCCAGAGCTGCCTGTGTGTGGAGTTGCTATCTTACAGGGAGTCTTACATTTATTCCTTGTTGTTCTACTTGAGTGGGAGCAGCTCATGGGAAACAGAGCATTGATACAAAGACTGCAGTGGATTCACAGTGTAGCAGTGGGGATGGGGCTGGGATATGTCAGTTTGTCTCGAACAGCGCTGCGTGGTGCACTTTCATGGCCACCAGAACCCAAGCCCCATCCCATATTGAGAGGCTTTGAGAATTTCAGCCTTTTGATTCCTTAGAAGCTGAAGAGGAAGGTGATTGGTATAAATGGACCCTTGCTAAGTTTGTCTTAAGACAGATGAAGAAAAAAAAAAAATCTTACCTATTTTGAAAACTGAACCTTAGACTCTCTTTGAGAGCTGAATGAATTAGAACCACATCCCCAGAGTATTTATCTATGTTCTGTCTTTTGTTTAGATAGTTTGATCTAGGTGCTTTAATTCTTGTTAAGTAATTTTTAAAGAAAATTTAAAATTTTTGAGCATCAACTGTCTAACCAGTTACGATTCCATGTATTTTACATGCAGATTCTCCCTGCTTGTAAAGGAGGTATTGTTACTCCCGTTTTACAAATTAAAATGCTCAGGTTTACAGAGTTACAGGAAATGATCTGTCCAAGACTGCAAATCAGGGAGGGCATAGAATGGCAAGGCTTTCAAGCTTTCCTTTTGCATTTGAATTGTTGCTCAATACTTGCTTTTGGAAGAAACTCTATTCCTGGAATGTCCTATTCCTTACTTCAGCCTCCAGACTTAATGACAGAAACCTGGAAAAATGGTATGATTCTTCCACCCTGCACCCTTTCTATGCAGGTTCACATTTCATTGATTTTGAAAGCACAAAGAATTAAAATAATCTAACATTTTAAAACTGAGTTTTTTAAGATTGGTTGAGTTTAATATTTAATGTTACACTGTTAGGGACTAGAAATCTGATCATAAAGTATGAGAATAAAATATAGAAGGATAAAAGGTTCAAAACTGAGGGCAAATAGACCTCCAGACTTTAAAATAAGTACAACAATATCCTTCAGAATAAATAGTTGGAATAGAGTATTTGAGACCAGGCAACAAAAATAAACACATTTAAAATAATTCAAAGAAGATCTGCATAGCACCAATCAATCACATACCTGTAAACAGTCACTTTTCCGGCTCCAAATGCACCCACAAGTAAATCTAAAAAAGACAAAAACATGAAATGCACACATCGGTTTTATAGACATAATCTACAAGTTGAGCATCTGTAATGCAAAATCCAAATATTCCAAAACCTGAATCATTTGGGGCACTGATGTGATATAAGTATAAAGTTTCACATCAGGAATCTTTGTTTTATTCACAAAGTTATTATACATATTGTACAAAATTATCTTGAGGCTCTACATATAAAGTGTGTATATAAAACACAAACAGATTTTATATTCAGACTTACATCCCACCCCCAGATATTTCATTAGGTGCATATAAACATTTCAAAAGTCTAAAAACCCCAAACCCTAAACAGTTCTGCTCCTAATCTTTGGATAAGGGATACCCAACCTGTACTAAGCTTCTTATATTGAGTACATAGAACATCCTAAAGTGCAATTGCACTGTGAGAGCCACAAAACAACAGTAAACAACACCTTTATTATTACAATTTGGATAAGATGTAAGAGCTTCAGTATAACCAATTTACCATGATACATAAATCAGATCTCAAACCTTTCAGCATATAGGAAGGCCAGCTACCTAGAAAAGCTTAAGAATCTCATCATCAAATCAGTTATCCAATCTTTTAGACTCAAAGTACACACCCAAGGAAAGGACAAAGAAAAACACAGCACTGAGCACCTTTTGTGTATCAGGCTCATTGCAAATATTGTCTCTTTCTTCTCTACCCAAAGACAGCTGTTTGAGGCAAAATTATTACATCTAATGTAGACCATTCTGATTTTCATTTTGAAATAACCACTTGCTTCTTACTAATAGTGTGGATGGTGAATATACTTTTGACAAAGCCATAAGTAGGAAGTGATATAACTGATATATTAACAATCTCCAATAACACCAATGAAAACAAATAGTATTGGACATTATTGGACACTTACTCTACACCAAAACTTTTTCTCAGTGATTTACTTTGATTCTTCACAAGAATGTAGTAGCTGCATCATCATCCCAATTTTACAGATGAGTGAAGTGAGGTTTAATAAGATAATCTATGAATTTACTAAGGTTTACATAACCTTCATTGTGGACCCAGGTTACAACAATAGAACAATACTGGGCTACTTGAGGGGTAACATTCACAATTATCTCCCGATTGACTAAAATCTAGGTAAAACTATCTACTTTTCTTAATCTGATTTAAATGGTTTTTCTTGGTGGAAGCAATCAAACAAATAGAAATGACAATGGCTAAACTGCAGAGTGCAATCTAAGTGTAAGAATCTGATGTGGTAAAACAAGAGCCAATTATAGTAAAACAAAAGTGAAAAATGTAAACAAAATTGTAAAAAAAAAATTCCATCAACAGCAAAAAGGGGAAAAGAAATTTTAGCTTGCTGTCCTAAATATAAACTAATATATAAACTGATAATGGAATTAAATTGAGATGATGCAGTTTACACTGAAAATGATTTGCAAAGTATAATCAAAAATAAAATCAGTGTGACTGCTAAGTTCCATCCAATGGAAAAGCAGGCTCATAAAGATATCAGGGTGTATCTTACTCCTTATTACTCTGACACCTTATAACTTCTGACAGTTCTCTAAAGTCAAAATGACCATGAGAGGTAAGCATTTTGAATCAATTCAGGACATTGAATCAGATGTTGTAAACTGCAAAAACAACATGGGTTTTTAGCCTGAGTGACTTCTTCATGAAAGGGTAGAGTTGTAGAAAAAAACTCATATGGCTTCACTTGCCATGCCAGCATAAAGGATTTAATCAGGAACCATTTTGGGAAGGGGTTGATGGTGTAGGATCAAACCATAGAAAAACTACAATAAAACTTCTCTCCAGGATTGTCATTGTTACCCTACAATAGTGACTGGATGAGGACAGTGCTGAGAGACTGCCATAATAGAGGGAGACTAGACCTGGATCCCCTGAGAAGTACAAGCTCAGGCAGGGAAAGCTACAAGGCCCTGCACCTCATGTTGGGAGACCAGGCCTAGAGGTTCTGGCTTTCAGAGATGCTTGGATCTGAAGGTGATGGCGCTGAGTCCCCAGCCTGCTGCCAATATCCAATAGAGACATGGTCTGACTGCTTTCCTGCTTACCAACACAAGCGAGGATGCATGTCAGCTGGGAAGGTTGCCCCAGTTTGGGAGTTATGGAGAGGAGGCACTGGAACAGGCAGGGTGCCTCACAAACTATGGGCCATAAAGCTGGGCAAGGAGGACTGTGAATTGCTGAATTCTAAAGACTACGTGTCCTGGAAGGAAAACACTCAGTTGGAAATACAAAGAAACTTTGGGCACAATTTTTCTCCTTTATTTATCTATATATAGTTAATTATATGCTATTACTGTTATGTGATCTTCTATTGTTAGTGGAGGCAAAGTTGTTCCATTTAGAAGATATTTATTCCAGATCATTATTTAGTTTATCTTAGTGTTTGTATTATAATCATAGGTCTCTTTTCTATGGCTAGGGGTGATATATTATTGGTTCTTATGACATATCAATATACAGTTTGTCTTTGATACAAATATTGTTGCTGATAGTATTACTATAGCGAAAGAGACACAGTTGTTGCCATCAGTTGGCTTTCTCTGTATGCCAATATCTGGATTATTTTAGTGTTATTAATAATACTGTGGTCCATTCCAGGAGAAATGAGTACTGAAGCAAATATACTGAAACCTCCCCTTCCAAATAAATGGAGATGGAGAGAGGGGTGATTCTGGGACAGAGGTAAATGCCTATAGTTAGCCATGCCAAAGGCTAACTATTGAAAGGGGACATTAACTAAAGAGGTTTCCAAAGCACAAAGTCATCCACCATAATCAGCCCACAAGCTCCAGCACAGAAAACAAACAAAAAATAGAAACATGAGGAAACAGGGCAACAAAATGTCTCCAAAAACTTCCAGATCCTCCAAACTAATCAAGGGGACATTGAGGGGGAAGAAATCCAAAGCCCCAAGCCAAATTATTTGAAAGGATAACAGGATTAGGATTAGGGTTAGGGTTAGGGTTAGGGTTACGGTTAGGGTTGGGGTTAAAAATAGATCAATAAGGTACTTGATGAGTTCAAAGAAGATATAACTAAAGATAATGATCTAACAAAATGATCAGGTAGATACTAATTAAAAGATGGCTGAGCTAAATAAACAAATGCAAAATATAAATGACCTGCACTAAAAAGTATTACAGTTCATGAAGATGTATCAAAAAGAAATTCAGGAGATTAAAATATGCTATTAAAAGTATGCACAGCAGAAGTAACCATTGTGAGGGCAAAGGATCAGAGCTACCTAGAAAATGTCAGCCTTTGAAAGATATAGTGACTATCAAAAAATACCTGTAAAACAAAGTCATGAAAAATGAATTCAAAAGCTGTTAGATGACACAAAGAGTGAGCAAAGATTAATTGAAAATCATGACAGCACAAATGACATAAAATATACAGAAGGAATATCAGAAAACTTTTGTAGTATGGGAAATAATTTATCACAGAGACAACTGAGACATAAAGAACCTCAAATAGACATGACCCAGAAAAAGGCCAATCTATGACATATCATAATCAAAATCCCGTAAGTCCAACACAGCTGCAGAATCTTAAACATTTTCAGAGAAAAACAAAAATCACTTCCTTCTAAAGGAAAACTCATCAGAATTACATCAGACCTCTCAATGTAAACCTTAAAGGCAAGGAGAACTTGAAGTGAAGTTTTTCAAAACCAAAAAACCCCCTCCAATCTGGACTAATGTATCCTACTATGACAAAGAACATTTAATGAAATTCATGACCACCAAATTAGCACTCGAAAAAATTCTCAAGAAGGTCCAAGGAAAAAGACAATGAGACTAACAATGCCAAAATGTCCAATAGAATCAGTGCATCAGAAAGGTGAGCAATTAAGTAGAAGAAAGAGAATCAGCAACAGAAAAATAATGCAATGGCAGGAATAATTCACTATCTTTCTGTAGTAACTTTCAGTGGGCATGGTCTCAGCTAGCCAATCAAAAGACATAGATTGGCAGAATGGGTCAAGAAACAAAACATTATGACGTATTAAAGAAACACATTTAACCCCAAAAGAAATCCATACATTAAAAATCAAAGGATTGAAAACAATACTTCATGCAAGAAAAATCCGAAAAGAAGCAGGAGGAGTTATCCAATTTTCAGACAAAATGGACTTTAAGCCAAAACTGATGAGAAGAAGCAAAGAATGGCAACATATATTAGCTAAAGGAACAATTTAATGGGAAGAAATAACAATTATAAGCACATGTGCACTGAGCAATGGCATACCTAAATTCATAAAACAAATACCAATAAACATAAAAGATGAGACAAACATTAATGCAAGTATAGTGGGAGAACTCAGTACCCTACTATCACAAATAGATTGGCTAGCCAAAAACTCAGCAAAGAATTATCAGAGTTGAACCAAGCCTTTGGACTAATGGATTTAAATAGATATCTAAAGTGTTCCACCCAACAACCACATAGTACACATTCTTCTCAGAACATGGCACTTTCTCCAAAATAGACTATAGACTAGCCAATAAAGCATTTTTAAGTAAATGCAAAAGAAATTAAATTACAGCATACATATAATCACAGTGCAATGAAACTAGAATTCAACACCAAAATAAACCACAGAAATTATGCACATGCATGAAAATTAAACAATACACTCTGGAATAATAAATGTGTCACTGAAGAAATTAAGGAAGAAATCAGACAGTTCCTAGAATTAAACAGCAAAGCCAGTAAGGCATACCAGAATTTATGGGACACAATGAAAGTAGTCCTAAGAGGAACGTTTATAGATGTGTATGCCCACATCACAAAAACAGAGTAAGCCCAAATAAATAACCTAATTATATATGTCTTTATCCCAGAAAAACAAGAACAATCCAAGTCTAAAGCTGGTACCAGAAGGAAAATTATAAAGATTAGAGTACAAATCAGTCAAATACAGACTAAAATATATAAAAAGTCAGTGAATAGAAGAGCTGATTTTTCAGAAGAATAAACAGAATAGACAAATCTGTAGTGAATCTTAATGAAAAAGGAAATAAAAGACAAATGTCAATGCACTTAAAAATAGAAAACTTGAAATTACAATGGACACCACCAAAATTCAGATGATTATTAGCAACTGTTTTACAAACTTGTATGCCAATAAGTTTAAGAACCCAGAGAAATAATGATATTCCTAGGTATACATGAACTACTAAGACTTAACCAACAAGATTTTAAAACCTTGACTAATCCAATAACAGGCAATGAAACTGAAATAGTAATAGAAAACTCACCAGCCTTAAAAAGCCCAGCTCCCAGTGGATTCACAGCTTCTACAAGAAGTTTAGGAAAGACCTAACACCAATACTCCTCAAACCCCTTAATGACATCAAAAGGGAAGGAGTACTAGTATGCTCAATGTCATTCCTGGAAGCTAGCATTACTGTGATTCCAAATCCAGGCAAGGATCCAAACAAAAAGGAGAACTACACACTAATTGCTAGTGGGCATAGATGCAAAAAATCCTTAACAAGACACCAGCAAACTGAATGTAACAAATTATCAAAAAGATCTTACATCATGACCAAGTAGTCTTCATCTCAGGGATGCAAGGATGATTCAACATACTCAAATCAGTAAATGGAATCCATCACATACACAGAAGCAAGGACAAAAATCACATGATCATCCTAATAGATACAGAGAAAACATTTGACAAAGTCAAATATCTATTGATGATAAAAAAAAGAAACCTAAAGAAAATATCATAGAAGGACCATATCTAATTCTAATACAAGTTGTTCAAAGCTGGGTAAGGTGGCATACATCTGCAGTCCTAACACTCAGGGAAGCTGAGGCAGGTGGACCACTGTGAGTTGGAGTCCAACTAGGGCTATATAGTGAGCTCAAGGCCAGCTCATGACATAGTGAGACCCTGTCTCAGAAAAACAAACCACTCATACTAACACACCAATACCCAACATCATATTAAATAAAGGGAAAAACCTGAAAGACTTTTCTCTAAAATCAAGACTAAGACAAGGATTACATTCTCACCACTCCTGAGCAATAGAGCAATAAGGCCAGATAAAGAAATAAAAGGGAAATGATTAGGAAAGGAAGAAGACAAATTACCATGATTTGCAGATAACATGATCCTCTACCTAGAAGACCCAAAAAAATTCCACCAAAAGCTTCCTAGACTTAATAGCCAACTTTAACAATGTAGCAGAATACAAAATAAACACATAAAAACCAATAGTTTTCTTATATGCCAACAATGAATTCACTATGAAATTAGGAAGATGCCATTCACAATAGCATCAAGAAATATTAAATATTTACCAATTAACCTAAGCAAAGAAGTGATAGACTGCTACAACAAAAATTGCAGCACTCCGAAAGAGGAGATCAAAGAGGGGCTCAGAAAGTGGAGGGGCATCCCACGTTCCTTGGGAAGTAGGATGAATATAGTCAACGTAGCCATACTTTTAAAACTGATATATCAATTTAATGCAATCCCAGTCGAGATATGAACAGCATCATCATAGGTTTAGAGAAAACAATATCAAAGTTTATATGGAACCAGAAGAGATACAGGAGATCAAAAGCAATACTGCGTAACAAAAACAAAGGCAGAGGCACCACAATCCTGGATTTAAACTTGCATTGCAAAGCTACAGTGATTAAAACAGCATGGTACTGGCACGAAAACAGACACTTGGGTGAATGGAACCAAATGGAGGATACAGAAACAACCCTAAGCACATACAGCTTTCATCTTTGACAAAGTGGCCAAAAAAATACCCTGGAGGAAAGATCAAAAACACAGTTTTGTTTTATAGGTACAGAATCAGATTGCAACAAAAGGCTCAGGATTTGATTCCAAAACTCTGAAGCTAATAAGATGGGTATGGTAAGGCTCAAATCAGTCAAACAAAGGTCACCTAGAGAGCTTTGTATTAGTGCAATTTAATAACACATTAAGAAAAGGGCTTTCAAATAGTTGAGTATGGCTTGTTGAATAAAACTCTTTTCTAAGAGCTTAAATCTTTGAAGCGAGAAGCCAAAGTTTCAAAGTCTCCCATTTTAAAAAAGTATTACGTTATACCAAAATTTCAACTCTGTCAACTGCTTTCACATAACTTACATTTGTCTTCTCCAGAATATCATTGCAGTTTTGCTATGTCACAGGACAAAGAACCACTGAATTTCAGGAAAGTGACCTCTGTACTTCCTGCGTAATCCTGGCTTCCAATATTAGACAAGTGTAATGCAGGTGGCCCTCGGCCTGAATGTGTGTCTGTTGACATGGCATCATTTAGGAGAGCTCTGTTACACACTGGCTCAAGAGGAGTTATGTGCTTCATTCCCGGATCCAAGAGTAAATAATAGATCAATTTTAAGTATCAGCTCTCTAGAAAAGGAAAAGAATATCAGACTATGTACCTTTCCTGTGCAGGACTGTTTAGGTTTGCATATTCCCAAGACTTTATGAAATCATATAGATTGAAATAAAGAAATAATTTTGGCAAACACAGTATCAAGAAAAGTGACAGATACAGAGCAGACACTTCATAAATGCCTACTAGATAGAATAAGTAAGAGTGTCATATTATACCAAAGAAGGTCATAAAGAAGAAATTAAACAGTTGTTTGCCTTAGTATAACCCCAGTTAAATTCTGCTGGGGTTTTGGCTTGTGCACCTACTGGGAGACCAGTGCACTCACACATGGTCCAGATTCTAGAAAATAATTAAAGGCTCCATCACAGCTTCATCACAACCAGGCTATCACTAGAGAGGAGACTTAGAAAGTCACCTCCTAATGATAAGAGGAAGAGGACATTTCCTTTAGAAACTGATTTCTATGCCTTAGGATGGGAATTTTCCTACTCTGGAAAAAAAAAGTAACTGGCAAAAGTAGGCCACAATTTTCTTTGTAAGAATGTGGCCACAGTTATTCAGAGGCCAAGAAAATACTTATCTACCACAAAAGTATGTTTGTCTTTTGAGACACCATCTTGGTATTGTGCCTGCTGGAAAAGGCCAAAGCATTTATGCTCAGGACCTTAAATCTGTCAGATCTCTCTAGAGGAGGAGAACTGATGTGCCGGACTGAATTTCTAACCAATTTATCAATTTATATTTCCAAAATATGTGCTTGGTTTCAATAAATTCCATATAGTCTCTCTTTCTCTCTCTCTCTCTCTCTCTCTCTCTCTCATATATATGTTACATATATATAGCATATATATGTAACATTTCTGTGTACAAGTATGTGTTATGTGTTCTCTCTATGTGTGTATATATGCATATACACATATATGTACATACTCAGGAATTTAAATGATAATCTATAGAAAAACAAATTTTCTCTAGTTTAGTGATTTTGGTAGTGATATTTGCATTCATACCTTCGTTCTCTCTTACTTTGAAATAACAGGTCTTGTACCAGTATCTACTTCTCTTTTTCACAGAAATGTCTTAAAGGTAAATCTAAAAACAAACCTGTGAAAAAAGACTACCCTTCTTTATATATACATATTTAGCTGGGGGTTTTTTCCACATGGAAGAAATAACTGGCACTGAAAACTGGTTCTTTCCATTCAATAAAAAGCATTCTCTAAGTAGTAGTTTGCTATTGCTTTGCACTGCCTAAGAAACCTAGTTTATTTTCCTTTCAGCTTTGAAGGAACAACTGAGCACTTCTAAGGAAACAAAAAGGAGACATTAACATAAACAGGATCAGTTGGCAGGAAAAAACAAACTACCTTGAAAATGAGAGGACATAGGAGATGTATCATACCTATGTTTTGTATTTTGTTCTCCAAATTTGTTATTTTTTAAATGAGGAAGGAAAGAAGAGCCAAGTTTTAAAGTAGTGTTTGAACTGTGGAGTCTGATTTCACTACCAACAAAGAAAATCTTAAAAGACTGTGAACAGTTACATTAGCTTTATTCTCAGTGTGTATTTGAGGTTTAATATTTTACTACAGTAAATTTCATTCTTTTTAATATATAACAAAGAGACCAGAGATATAGTTCAGTGGTATAGCACCTGCTTGGCAAGTGCAAGGTCCTAAATTCAATTCCCAGTATCATAAAAAAAAGTAATCTAAGAGCCTGATAAAAGCATTCAGTCACAAGCCACATAACTAATCTGCCATGATGAAGGCAAAGAATAGTTCATCCCATTATTCCAGGGCATACCCTATGCAGATGTGCTGTCCAACTTGCCTTGTCTCCTAGTCCCTGGAGTCTTCTAATGTATTTTCCAGAACGTTCTGTAAACAGGGTTGCACTATATGTACCCAATGGCCCTCCCTTCTTTCATTCAGCTCAGTGCATTAATATTCATCCATGATGTTGTGTGTATCAGGAGTTCATCCCCTTTCAGTGCTGGAACACTTGATGGCCTGTAGTTTGATTGTCCATCTTGGCTAAAAGACTCTGGCTAAGGCACCAGGGAGTTTTTCTGGTATTTAATGAGTCACTGTAACTATGTATGTGCAGGTTTGGGGGTATCTACAGGCCAATTCTAATATGAATACTGTCATTAACTCTTTCAAAAGCCTCTAAAGCCCTCTTTCAAATGCAGTGTCCTATTTAAGGTGAAAGAATAATGAATGAAAAATGAAGAATCAGGGATTTTAAATTCTAGTGCACTTACCAACTGGCTTCTGAATGCCTTTGGACAAATTCCCATTCTGTGTGTGTGTGTGTGTGTGTGTGTGTGTAATCAAACTCATGACCTAGTGTTTGCCAAGCAGGATCTTACACTGCTGAGCTAAGCCCCCGGCCCATTCTTGCTAATCTTTGATGAATCGTTAAGAATGCCCAGATGAGAAAGCCAAGAGCTTAGTGGAATATTCTGGACAGTTATACTCTGTGTTCTGATACACATTCCAGGCTTCTCTGTCCAGGTATGTGCAGGGTCACATACCCTGTTATCTCTGTTAAGGGATGACCACTTTCTGGCTTCCCTACAGTGTCCATCAGATCCTACACATCATATCTGTGACTTAGCCCCAACCATTCTTGGCTCGGGTCTTGATTCTATTGCCACCTACAATCTTGTCCAGACACTTTCCATCATGGCCAAGGGTCCAGTTCTTCTAAGTCTCTTCCTACAGCATGGAAATGTCTTAAAGCCAAATGAAGGTTGCCAGTTATAGTCATTTACCTCAATATATCAGGGTCTGCACACTTTCACACAATGATGACATCAAGAGAAACCACAGGATTGGATACATCATAAAAATGCAAGGGTTAAAGGCAATAGTGCACAAAACAGGCAATGTCCATTTACACGTAGATTATGAAATTGGTGTGTTTAGCACCAGAAAAACAGCTCACGTCTGTGGGAAGCAGGCATTTAGATAAATCTCCTAAAGTTTGGCAAATGTGCTAATCTAAAAATAGAGGCTCCTTTTCTTCCTTGTTTTTTATTGCAACATGCAAAATATTACTGAAGAGAAGGTTATGAGTTGAGGGAGAAATGCTTTAAAAAAATGCATGATTTTATCCCAGAAAGCAATAATCCTAACAATCTGTCTGAAATGCTTCCAAATGAACTCTGAAGAAAAACATTTATAAGCTTGAACATGGTTTTAGGTTGCAACATTCTAATATACTAAGGGTTTATTTTCCTTTAAATAAAATCCCACAAAAAATAAGAACAAAATATCAAACAACGAGCCTGACTTATAAAAAGAGTTTTCTACACATTATTAGCATCCTGTGGCTTCAAGGATCATCCTTGTCCTACTCTTCTTTGATGCTCCATTAGCTACATTTCTTATCTCTGTATCAAAAGCATTTCGCTTTGCCCTTGTCCTGGTTAAACTGATATACCATATAATTCAGTCACTCAGTCACTAAAAATCCCGCAGAACAGTTTGTTTCTTTAGGACTGGCATCACTTTAGGACTGCCCATGAAGAACAAATGCAGGGTCTTCAGAAGAGTGTGATAGCTCACAATTCTCCCCATGCAGCCTAAAAAAGAATCCTGATTACCAACTTTGGTGCTTTATGTGTTCGTTAAGTATTATGGGCTGAACTGTGCCCCTCTCCCAAGGCATACATTGAAGTCCTAATGTCTAGTATTACAGAATGTCTGTATTTGGACAAGAGGTCTTTAAAGAGGTAATTCATTTAAAATGAGGTCATGTAGGTGGGACTCAATCCAGTAGGCCTGTTGTGCTATAAGAAATCAGGACATAGCCACAACTGGAGGAAGACTGTGAGAAGACATAGGGAAACAATGATAGGTATACAAGCCATGGAGAGAAACTTGGAAGATACAAATCCTGCTGACACTTCGATTTTGGACTTCCAGCCCACGGAATGGTGAGGGAGCACACCCTGTTGCTTGAGTTACCCAGTTTGTGGTCTTTGTTATGTTACAGCATCATAGGCAAAAAAGCACCCTACGATTCGATCTGGAGATGCAACTGGCAAAGGAAGTAGAGAGGAAGGGAAGAATATTCACACTGGTGGTTGCCTGTGTTGGGCACTCTCCTTCAACAACTCTCCTGAACACTCATCATGAGCCAAACCCTGCCTTATCTGACCAGGACTTAAGCTCACCAAGGCATGTTGTGTGTGGCAAATGCAAACCAGAATCCACTGCACCACTGTCTCTCTGTGCGAGTTCACTATCTTTATTGCTTCTATCCAGATGAAAATTAGGTTATTAGATTCTTCCTCAGCACACATTCAAGAAAGAGAAATAGTGCTCTGTCGACAGTTGGTGTGAAGTAGCCCTCAGGAACAGAAGCACAAGGAAGTCAAGGAAGAGAGGAACCAAGCACACCCAAAGAAGTTTCACCTACACAATTTCATCTGAGCCTGCTCAAACCCCAGGCTTTTTGCTAGGCAGTTACTCTTTTATGAGGATCAATTAAGGTTGAGAGACAATGAGTACTCGTATCATCACAGGAAAATGTCAGTAAAATGTGTAAGATGATTACCATATAGAAAAAAGAATACTCATGAGCAATGTTTGCAAACAGGAAGTACTGAAGAGTACTTTGTCACTTTACTCTTTATCCTAAAAATGACCCATTATCTCATACTGTCTCATAGGTGGCTTTAGACACAGACTACTCAAGTCAGCACTTTATGGCAGACAAAGAACTCAGGGCTCAGAGACCAGTGGGTTTCACGTTGAAAAGAGCCTCTTACGTGATCAAGAGAGGATACTAAAGTTTCCTGTTATCATCTCTACTTCATTTTCATTCTTGTTTTGCACAGGAGTAAAGTAGAACACTGAATTTTAGTAGAGATGGAGGGCAGTGACAAGGTAACCAGAGAACAACAGTATACATGTGAATGTGTGTGGCTGTGAAGAAGCTGATTTACTCCTTCACTTGTGTATTTCCATTGTTCACTGTCAGTGATTCACTCCTCATCTAGCCTTTACCAGGTTTCTCAACATCAGTCACTGGATTAAACACCAGAGTTCCAAAGTGAGCAAAACCAAATCCGGCCCTAGCTTTCAGCTAACACCAGCATCCATTCCAATGGGATGAAAGCAATATTTATCAAATGCTCACACACTTGCTTCATTTCCATCTGAGATGTGTGCTTCCAGAGGAAGAACTGTAGTCAGGGAAAGCTCCTGAGGAAATGACATTTGACCTGAGGGGCTCTGCACAATGTGAATTCCTGGAAAAAAAGGCGATGGTTTGCCAGACTTTGAAACAGAAGAGATTCATCAAGTGCATGAAGCTAAAATATTGCCTCTCATTTGCATACTGGCAAATTAAATATAAGGTAGCAAAAGGGTCAATGGGAGGGCAGAAGTAATGTGAAGTTTGAAGCATAATGACAGCTCACTCCAAATCTTCTACAGTTCATTTTTCTTCCTCCTCCTGGTAAAAGAAACCCTGGCAAGGCAGCAAGTGCATTCAATGCATCTTGCAAGCCAGATCAAGTGCTAATGGTAAATCACCATCTTCACACATGCTCTGGGATTCAGAAAGAAGCCAATGTATGCTATGAATATTTGGAAGGAAATTAGTTCAAGGTTAAACCAACAGGTGGTATGTGGCATATAAATACAGTAACTGTACAATTAGATTTCTTTTATCTGGCAACACAAAAGTGCTATGTTTATTACTTTCAAGTAGGATATTACTTAAATCTACTCTAAAATTAACTGTAGAGTGAATAATTTATAAAGGATTTATTATTTATGAAAAGTTTTATCCTAGAACCTGATTCAGGTGTGCAAGGGAGTTCTGAATCCAACTATATAGTCATGGATAAGCTTTGGGTGGAAGAGATTATATTTTAATATTTCTGTTTTTCAGGATGAACCAGGGTAAGGTAGACAGAGGAACTCATGGTCTTCATATCAGAATAAACAAATAGAAATACCTGTTGTAGGCATATGATGGTTCCCAAGCTGTAATATGCTACTCTAAGCTTAGGAAAATAAAGTCAGCTTCTTATATTATTAGACTTGAAAACAACCTCAGGTAATGATTATTTAGGTTTTGTATAAATTCAGTTGCAATTACAGAGGATGCCAATTCTCAACTTGGATCTGTGAATTTCTGAATAGGAATAGAAATCCTCCCCTTAGAAGGATATCACAGAAATAAGAGGCTTGGGTATTTGTGAGTGGCAGGGGTCTAATAGCAGGTAGATACGTCGTGTTCATCTCAGCTGTACTTATAGCACTCGCATAGGTATCACCACAGTTTAAAATCAGTAGTGGTGGGATATGAACCCATAGAAAGCAGTAAATGCTAAAATCTATGCCTTGTCCTTTTTCCTCTGGAAAGTTGGTTACTAAACATTTGCCAACATATCTCTGAAGATAAAGGTACACTTCAAGATGAAAGATACAGATAACAGGGCTCTGCAGAACACTTCCTGCAAACTGTCTCCAAAAGATGAGAGGCTGAGTAGTCATCTACCGGCTCTCATGCAGCAGCAGAAGCTAAGCATAGCTCTGGGCCATTCATTCCCAGTCACCTCCAGCTGCCCTGGCATTGCCCCAGAACTCACCTGGCTCAGTTTATTACCCTCCCCTGGGATACCTTAATAGCTTTAGATCTCCAATTTCTTTTTTACGACAACTCATTCTAAAGATTGAGGTCCTTGAAGTGACGCTTGGAAATACAAGCCATACTATCTTTTCCCATAAGGCTATCAATTATTTAACATGCTATTCAATGCTTTTAATTAACTGTCCCCAATCTAACTTTCAGTTTTCTCTCTGCTTAATGTTCTCATTAATTTGGACCAAATCACTTCCAAACTGCCTTTTTAAAGTAGAAAGTATTTTCTTTATTTTTTTATTTAAAGAAAAAAAAACAGATAAAAGTGTAGAACTAATACAGAGTTTCAAAGAAAAACATTAGTGCCAAAAAATTACTAGTTGACAAGTTACAAACTGTCCTCTTAGAAATAGTTGTTCATGTTACAAAATCAAAGCATAAAATGTGGACAGTCAAACATTGACAGTGAAAACCATTCTGTTCAATGATCTAATGGAAACTTAGTAACATGGTCATCTATCTTACACACTTAAACATCCATACATTTATATCCTTCAGAGCACTTTCCTTCCCTTTCAATTTTATAATGTTTATGATATATTTTGGGTCTTATTATTCTTTCAGTTTTTATTATTTTTTACACTAGAGATACAATGTGATATTCATAAATATGATTATTATTTATTTCACTTATGAGGATAGTCTCCAGTTGCCTCCATTTACCTATAAAGGCCTCAAGATCATCCTTTTTTATAGTTGAGTAATATTCCATTGTATAAAAATACTACATCTTTTTCATCCACTCTGCTGTTAATGGGCATTTTGGTTTTTTCCAAGATTTAACTATTACAAATTGTGCAGCTATAAACATGGGTGCACATATATCACTGTGACATGATCTTTTTAATTTTTTTGGAAAATACCCAGGAAGGGAATAGCTGGGTTGAATGGAACTTCTAATAAATTAGAAAGTATTTTCTTTATTTTATGTGTCAAGTTTTTTTTCTTAGCATGATCAAAAATATAAGATGTGTTTTTGAAATTGTGTGATGCATAGGAACGAAGACAAATTGGGCAATGCTTTCATTACATAAAACAGAAAACATTCACATTAAATGCTTAGGCCAAGATCCTTCCAAAAACATCTCTATCATACAGTCTTGGAAATTTGGGGGGTCTGTTTTTTTCTCACACATGTAATCCTGAGTCACATAATTAACTACCAATATTGTATGCCTTGGAACAGTGAAGCCTTTTGAGATTAGGAAGGTATGTGGGTTAGATGATGAGCAAGATACATAATATGCATGGAACGTTCTGCCATAGTCTCCTTTGCTCCTTCTTTAGGGGTTTTCTTTTAATTGTAGCAGAATTTTTTACCTAGAATCTCTGTCTCTGCTCATGCTCTGTGCCTCTTCTGGGATACCTTTACTATACAACTGCTTATAATCATACTTACATCTAAGGGTCCTGCTTAACTTACCTCTCCATAAAGCTTTCTCTGATCACTTTAGCAAGAAGCACTCTCTCTTCCTAATTCACTCATTATTTTTATCCTTCTTTAATTTCTTTTTGCATGCTACCTTGTATTACAGGTAATTGCTGGATACTTTATCTGCACAATTAGATTACTCCTTAAGGGCATGGATTATGACAGTATAGCACCAATAAATCATATATGACTAATACTGAATGGCTGCCACACAGTGTTATTCACAGTGCTACATGTTGAATACACATTATCCAGTGTAATCTCCAAAGTGCCCTTTAAAGAAAAGAGAGGATGAGGAAGGAAATTGGATGGAAAAAGAAGAATTGAAGAAAAAATGGAAACAGTTTTTGCAAATAGGAAGGAGACTAAGAGTTAGAAGGAACAAGGAGGGATGGGAGGGCTAGTGGATGAAAAATGAATTAGGAAGCATTATAAATGTGTATCAACTGCTCACAATAAATGCAATCATTATATACAACAAACATGTACTGATGTCCTATATCTAGCTATTGTCATGCATAGGATTTGAATTCAAGTCTATTCAAGGATCTTTGTTAAATTCAGAGTTGTATCCTTAACCTCTAGAACAAGATCATGCATGTAGATTCTCAAAATGTATTTGTTGAATCATGAGTAAATTATTTTTCAAAAGCACAATTTCTAAAATATCATATAATCAATGTATTCTACCATCATCGTCATCTTTTAAAAATAAAGAAACGGTAGCTCTTCTCAACATTAGTTCAATAATATTAACATTGCCCAAATGTCTGCTGTTGACCACCAACATGTAGACAGCCTGATTTATAAAATATAGGTTGGGGGAAAAACATGCAATTTGTTGATGGTTTTGAATGTAGATATAAAATATAAGAACATAACATCTCTGTATTTTCTTCATTACAGGCTTTAACTTGATATTCTAGTAACCATGATATTGAGTGTTCAGATCTTGTTTGCTCAATACTACTCAAAAAACATACAGTTTCTTGAATAATCTTTGATTCCAGTACTGGAGAAGGGAAAATACAAGATGAGTTTGGAGTATCTTGTGGCATTACAAAGTAAGGAAACACTCATAAAAGGATGGGCATTGTCAAAGGTACCCCAAAGACAACTGGAAGGATTTCCCAAAGGTCAGATATGGGGCCAATATGGCAACAAAGGTAAGTAAATACAGCAAGGCATTATGACTCATAATGGAAAATAAATCTCCACGAGTCCATGCCAACATAAATACATGAGTGCAAAATAACCAGAGGGAAAAAGATATCCTTTTCTTATATTAGAATCACAAATATCAATATGAGTGAATGGTAGAAAATCACAATAAGGAGTAATACTGCATATGAAATTCATTATGGAATGTAAAATTTAGCGGGCAAAAGAGAAACAAGATATTTGTGTATTCTTCTAATATCTTTCGAAAGTACTTACTATTCAAAAGGAGAAAATACTAACTGCCGTGGGTTAATGGCTGATAGTACCTCATGCAAATGATTGAAATGTAAAATAAATAGAGACTTGTGACCCGCTGATTGGATGCACCAAGAGGTCATTGCATCACTGTGCAGTATTCTTGCAAAAAAAATATGTATCCTTAGAATCATGATGAGCAAACATTAACAAACCTAGTTTAGGGAAATCTTTGAAATTTCCAGACAGTGTTTTTTCTACATGTGATAGGTTTGACAGTAAAAATAAAAGCCAAGCCAAGCATGGTGACCAATGGATGCCTGTAATCCCAGCACTCAGAAGTCTGAGGCAGGAGGATCACAGAAAGCTCTAGGCCAGCCTGAACTACATAGCAAGTTCCTGTCTCAAAAAAACAAACACAAAAAAATTAAAAATTAAAGAAAAGCAAAGGACTGTCACAGAATTGAGTAAAGTAAGGATATACAAAGAAATTCATTATGGGATTCTGGACTAGTACAAATATAAAAAACAAGATCAAATAGTAAAATTATGTAAGGTTTCTAATAGGTTTACTGATTCCTTGATAGTTTATTGTACTAGAATTATACAAAATAGTACTATCAGAGAAAGCTACTATTGGAAATACTCTAGAACTTTTTGAAACTTTTTGACAAACTTTTTCCAAGAAAGAATTAAGAAAAAAAGTCTAGTATAAATTCACCAACTTTTTTTCTTTAAGATAAAGTTTTTAGTAATGTACCCAGTATTACAGTGCGGTCTCAGAAGGTGGTACACCTAGGATTATGGAATTGAACTTGTGAGTTGAAAGACCCTTGGTGAAGAAACCCCTATACCTCCCTTCCATCCAGGTAAGGAAAGAGAGCCCCGAGAGGACGGATACTAAAATCTCTCCAGGTCGATCTCAGGCCCTTAACCACTCCACTTCTTTTTGCTTCCCTTTAATGAGAACTAATTCAAGTTGAAGAACACATGCAGTTGCATTAATCAGTTGAACCAACTCGATCTAAACTCATAAACTATTTTCCCAAGAACTGTAACGGTCTAATTACTAATGTGTTTATAATGAAATTATGAAAATCTTGCTGTCAGCATTTAATGTCTTGCCTTCCATACAAACTTGAGTAGCACTTTGAGAAGGAAAAATATACTTTCACTACAAAATTTAATCTTAGTTCGACCAAATTTCAACTCAACAATTTCAAGGAATGCAAAGTTTAGTTAAAATGCATTATTCCCTTTGATTAAACCATCCCTTTATTTCCTCTTGTGTGTAGGTTCTATCTTGCTCACTTATTTGTTTACGCTACACACACACACACACACATGACAGACGATCAGTTATTTTATTTCATTGAGTCTAATTGTCTGAAATGGCTTAATGTACAGTCATCATATATTAGGGACTTGAAGGAGACACTGATAGTCTTGGCATTTGGCCCATGTGCTTTCCTCCAGTTTTTATTGCTTGTACAATTTCTGCTCCTCGACAGAAACCCCCCTCTCTGCCTTCCACCCTTTCTTGCCTGCACTTTGCACTTAGCAGATGGTGCTGTTATGTGATCATGGCTAACAGGATTAAACGAGATCATTGCATTGGAGCATTCTTCAATATCACAGAATTTCTCCTCTGCCATGATTCCACTCAGTTAATGTCTATAAAATATTGCTCTGGTCAGTCCTAGTTTTCTGATGAACACCAACATAAAAGTCTGAATATGTTCACATTTTGAATAAGAAAAAGATTTTAATGCTAGCAATGAAAATACTTGAGATGCTTATTTATGTAGAATGTCTCAGTTTTTTGTGTGGGGTGGGATGGGGAGGTTGGTAATGGATTTGAATTCAAGACCTACGTGCTGAACTACATTCAAAGTGCCACAGTGACACTGTAAATTTTTTTTTTTTTATTTTGAGTCACAGTTTCTCTGAGTTGCCCAGGATGAACTGGAACTTGTGATTCTCCTGTCTCCATTTCCCAGAATGCTGGGATCACCCACTGTGCTTGGTTCAGAGTCACCTGAACCAAGAGTCACATTCACCCTGAGGGTGGTGTTGGATTACATCATGGTGGAGCAGAATCCTCATGACGTTGGGGGCAGCTTCTTCAGAGGGTCAGCAACAGGGATAGCATGAGGAACCTCACCGCTGCTGACCCTCCAGCAGGGTCACTGTAGCTATACACTTACTCTCATGCTGCCATTTGTCTAAGGCAGAAAGAGTAAATGTAGTATTGGAAATCAAACTTGGGGAGCCATAGAAGTTCGTTTACTCAAATGAAAGAAAAGAATATCAATTAGTGTACAGAGGACAAAGAATACCTCTAAAATATATGGAATCTTGTTTATAAAACTATCTAAGAGCTGTCTACTCTTAAATTTTGTCATATATGAGGTTCTGGGAAGATGGCAGAGTGGTAAGCAGTAGAGAAAGAGCCTCTCCAAGATTTGATGTCCAGACACTGGAATACAGCACTGTGAGGAAGGGAAGAGAGAGGGAAGTGGGTGCTCTGAACCCAGGAAAGATCTGAAATGAGAACTGAAGCCCGTGGATAGAGTGAAGAGAGAGACTTCAACAAAGAAGGAGGTGGCAGGCAGCACCTTCTCTCGCTGCCAGGACTCGCAGCATGGGAGGCGCAGTGCAAACCTACAGACACATGGTGATGGCTGGCTACCCCAGAGGCTTCCGTGGAGAGACCCACCAGTGGAAGGGAGCAGTGGATGCGGAGGACTGCACTGGCTGGGTGTGAATGCTGCAGGATCAGACATCCCAGGAGAGGGGGACTGGCTGAAAGTCATTGTGCAGAGGGACCAGCTGAGCTCAGAACTCAGAACAACTGCTTGTTTCATCTAGTAGCTCCCAGCAGAGTTCAAGACTGTAGAAGGTGCACTGACTTCTGCAGACTGAATAGTTCCAGTCTCACAGCCAGAAACCAGCCTGAACTTCAGGGAAAGTAAAAGTGCAGTCTCTGTGGGATTTTTCACTACCCCAGCATAAAGCTGCTGCTGGCTTTCTAGGATTATTCAGCACAGATATGAACTCAATCCACGTCGTTCACCACTAATAGCAGATGCACCTTGAAGTGGACATTATCCACTTCAAGCAGTTAGACAAAGGAAGGAAAAAGGATAAGAAAGCAAGAAGTTAAATTTCCATTAATTGGAAAAGAAATTAGGGAAACAATAGCATCCTGTCACAATAGCATCCAAAAAATGAAATACCTAGGAATCAGTCCAGTGAAGGAAGTAAAAGATCTCTACACTGAAAACTATAGTACTCGAAAAAGGAAATTGAAAAGCACATCAGAAAATAAAGATATCCCTTGCTCTTGGGTAGGAAGATCCAATATAGTAAAAATGACCATACTTCCAAAATTTTTACACATATTTAATGCAATTCTGATCAAAATTCCAATAGCATATGTTACAGAATTAGAGAAAACAGCTCCAAAATTCATTTGGAAACAGAAGAGACCTACAGCAACAAAGGCAAGGCAGGATGCATCACAATACATGACTTGAAATTATATTGCAAAGCTTCTGTGATAAAAAAAAAAAACATGGTACTGGCCAAAACACAGACCTGAGAATCAGTAGAACAGATTAAAAGATGCAGAAACAACTCCATATAAGGAAATGAATGTTCAAAGAAGTCAAATAACCAGTCAGGTAACAAACTAAACCATATGGGATGGAAAGCTGAACTCAGCCACCTTATCTTTGACAAATGTGCCAAACACATTTACTGGAAGAAAGTCTCTTTAATAAATGGTGCTGAGAAAACTGCTTTTACACATGCTGAATATTAACGTTAGACCCATGGCTTTCACTACTCACTAAAATAAAACCAAAATGATCTGGGCGTGATGGTACATGCATATAATAACAACACCCAGGAAACTGAGGCAAAAGGATCACTATGAGTTGGAGGCCAGCCTAGCCTGTAAAGTGAGGTCAAGGACAATCTGAAGTGAACAGCAAAACCTTTCTCAAAAAGAAAAAAATTTAAGAAATTAAAACTAAAATAGAAATGGATCAAAATCTAAATATTAAAAGAGAAACACTAAGTCAAATGGAAGAGACAATAGGTAGAAATTTTGAAGACATTAGTGAAGGCAAGGATTTTATTTAAAAAATCCAAGTTGCACAAAAACTAACACAAAGAATCAACAACTGGGATTGCACCTTATTAAAAACCTTTTGCACAGCGAGAAACCACCACTAAGTTGAAGAGACAATCCACAGTGTAGGAAAAAAATTTTTGAAGCTATTATTCAGACAAAGGACTACTATCTAGAATGCATAAAGAGCTAAAAAAATCACACTTGCAAAATTTAAAAATCCAATCCAAAAATGGGCATCTTAAATGAATAGGCACAGCTCAGATGAAGAAATAGAAATTGCAAATAAATAGATGAAAAAATGTTTAACATCATATTGGTCATTTGAGAAACACAAATTAAAACAGTGCTGAGATTCCATTTCACCTCAGAAAGAATGGTTATTATAAAGAAATCAACCAATAACAAATGCTGGTGGGGCTCTAAGGAAAAAGAAAACCTTTTCCACTCTTGGTGGGAGACGAGACTAGTGCATCCATTGTGGAAAATCAATGCAGAGATTCCTCAAGAAACTCAGACTAGAGGTTCCATCCAATCCAGCCATTCACTTTTTTGGCATCTCCCTGAAACAACTGAAAGCATCATGCTACAGTGATATATGCATACCCATGTTTATAAAAGCAGTTTGTAGTAGCCAAATCTTGGAAACAGTCCAAATGCGCATCAACTGGTGAACAGATAAAGAAGATATGAGTTTTTCATACAGTGGAGTACTACTCTCCCATAAAGAAGGATGTATTTGAGATATTTCTGGGTAAATAGATGCACCTTGAGGCCATACTCTTAAGTGAAATAAGTTGGACACGTGTAAATACTGCATTGTTTTTCTGGTGTGAGAAACCACAAGTGTAAATAAAGACCAAAAAGCAAAGTAAGTGTGGTGAAATAGGAAGAAAATTTTCCAACAGGAAGAGGAACAAGGAAAGAGGGAGTGGGAAAAGGGAAAAAGGAAAAAATCAGAAAAGAAAAATGAAAACAATGCTTTTGTAAGTAAGGAGGGGAGGGGAGGTTAAAAGGAAGATACAGGAATAGAATAAAAAGAATCAAGTTATGTCACATACAGGCATAACTTCACTATGGTGAAGGTGATAATTATGTATACCTAAAATATACCAATAAAAATCATTTTCTTAAAAAAAACAATAATAGAACTTTGACCTATATAACATTTTAACTTTAACACACAATTTCATTTCATATTGTATAAATTATCTCATTTGATTTTTTTACACCAACACAGTCTCATACAGTTTTACAAATGAAGAAACTGAAGTTCTGAGAGGTTGAGACATTTTCTGACTCTTACACACCTAGGACCATGCAGTCCAACTCTAAGCCTGAGCTGCCTGTCTCCAGCATGCTAGACTACAGTTCTGCAAAACCTTCTCTGACTCATTACGACTAGGAACTCAGGACTTTTAATCCTTTGCATGGTAATTGCATTAATTTTCATTGCTGTCCTATGCTAGCCATAATATTTTGGAGAAATCCCCTCTAAACCTAGAATTGCAGGTCCACACAATACTACAAAGCAGGCTGTATGAGCTCCTTGCACCATATAAGGAAATGAATGTTCAAAGAAGTCAAATAACCAGTCAGGTATCAAACTAAATCATATGAGATGGAAAGCTGAACTTAGGCAGTATGATTTATCTTCTTCTGTTCACTGCTATTTTGTTAATTTTGATACGGTTATTTTCAGAATGGTTGGATGTTTTCCAGAAAGAAAGAAGTGTAGTGTCATAATATCTTATCTTCCACACTCTCCTATTACATATGTGCACGTACGTATAAAATACTCACACGCATGAGAGAATAAAAATTTGAGAAAATAAAAAATAATATTCCAATGGATATACCATGTATACCTCTTCTATATGATGGCTAGTTTGCTTTAGACTACTACTTACCAGTAGTTATAATTATAAAAATGTTAACAGTGTAATTAGTCTCATACCTACTCTTTAGTAGGATTCCTACCTCCAAAGACAACACTGAATGGTCTTGCACAAACACAGAACATATGGAGCATGCAAAACAAATCATGTCACAATAAGTAAATATAAAACTATTTTCTACTTATCTGTGCTCCTACTTATTTCAGGTACTAGTTTAGCTTATTTCTGGAGGATGAGTCAGCTAGAATGTATAACAAGTAAACAAAATATTTTGATCAGCCCCACTCTTTCTTTGTGTAAAAGGCAGCCAGGTTGTGTAAAGAACATGTAGAATGCTCATGGTTCTCTGTAAGAGGAGCATCATGCATGCCCTGCCATGATTCTAGGTAGGTTCCATAGCAGCCTGTTCAGAAGGGTTACACACCAGGCAATGGAGACCTGGGAAAGCCAACATTGCTATGCTTTTCAATAGACCTGCTAAGACTTTGTTACCTAAAATGAAGGGAAAGCATTTATCTCCAATAATGGGAAACCAATCCATCAAAACCATCAGAAGTCATGGTTAGTAAGCACTACTTCTCAAATCTGTTGCAATTTGTAAATATTACAAGCAATTTCAGTCTAGCATTTCAAATCTGTGTCTTTACATTTATTTTCTCATGAATTCTGTAGATATCTAGATAGATGAAATGATGATATTTGGGGTTTTTATTTCTGATCTATTTAGAAGGGAACATCTGCCACAGGACATTGAGAGAATGCATGTATGTACATGAACTACAAAATGTGCCGCTGGCCTTCCCCAGGAGAGGGAGTTCCCTGGCATATGAATCTATCCCCACATGCTCCTTGGCCAGGCACAGCCTGTACATCATTCACAGCAGCCTCGATCCTGGAATTAGCTCAAGTTCTGGAAGTAATCAGAGGAATTGAAGGTGCTTATATATGGAGCTACAGAGTCTGTTTTCTTCTAGTAATGCATTTAATCAAGATCAAATGATTATAAAATTTCTGAAGACCTATGATATTTTCCTAATAAAACATTTTTAAAATTCACAGGCATAGAATTCAGCAACATGTTTGAACTTTTTCAAGTACATTATTCTATTGTAAAAAAGGTTTGCAGTTTTAAGGCTCAAGTATTTCATGAGTTTGCAAATTCTTATATTCTATGGATTTCTTGCAGAAAGCCAAGAAAATTGCCAAAGATAACAAGGAATGATCTGTCAATCCAGTGCAAAGGCTGACTTTCATAGCTTGAATTTGTAATTTGGAGAAACTGAGAAACAGACACTGAACATACAAAGAGGGTTCATGAGACCTTGGCAAGGATGCCAGAAAACAATGTATAAGGCACAGATCTTGCTGAAACTGAGTCCCTCTGCAGGCTGGCATCAAGCATGGCCTGGGTCCCTTGATCAGCCCCATGCCTCCCATTTCTTGGAACATCCCTTGATGCTACTTTGATGCTATCCAGGTACTTCCCATGATCCCTCGATGGGCAAAACTATCCCAGACTCAAGATGCTTAAAATCATCATTTCCCCACAGTTATGCACTTCAGTGTTTTCTGTTTCAGTGAATGGGAGCACCATCTTCATCACTGAAGCCAGAAAACTAGAAGTCATTCAAAAGTCCTCACTCTCCTTTACTCCCCGCCCTACACACATCATCCACCATATCCTGCTGATTTTACCCATCCGCTCCCCTCATCCATACCGTCACTGCTGGGATTCAGCTCACTGTTGTCTGCAACTGACCTAACCATCTTCCACACCAAAGTCACAGTGAAATTTCCAAAGCAGTTTCTCCCTGGACTCATTATAGGATCCAAACCCAAGGTGGCTTCTCCTTCTGGCTCCAGCCTCTTCCAACATCCTACTCTGCTTAGAGACCAATGATTCCAATATCTCCACTGTTTTGGGAGGCAGTGTGCTCTCACTATCTCTGGCCTTTCCCACATGAGATTTCTCTTCTTGCCTCCACTCTGTGGTCATGTGCCCCTGGCCTTCTCATGAGGTCCGCTAGAGGTCATATGTAGGCAGGGAGAGGTGTCCTCCCCACCGGCCCCACCACAAACTCTACTTCACCTATTACAGGAAGGCCGAGTCATCTTTCTCACCTAGAGAAGCCTCTTCCCACACTCCCCATCAGCACTGCTTACTGCTCAGCCCATTCCCCAGCCCAGAGCACAAGCTAACATATACTTCTCCACTCAGTGAAGAAACGTCTTGCTTATTTTTTTTAGATATTGAAACTAAAGAAACAAAACAAAAAAATGATAGTAAGTAATGTAAAAAAATTTTTTTAAATAACATTTTCCCATTAAATTATGTTTGACATTTTTTACTAGGATTCTCATTTCCTAATATTACCTTTGTCCTACTTTTTTTTACAGAGTTCTCAGAATGAATATCTACTGGAACATCTGTGCAAGCCACAGGTTAACTCATGCTGTCTTTAGAAATTATCACGTTTTGCCTCAAAGCCCATCCGATTCTCCCACAATCCAGGACTTGGGGCTGAGATGAAGTGCTGAGTCTCTGAATGGGTACAACTGCAGCACCTGAACTCTGGAGCTGTGAAAGATAAACAGGCTACTGTGTGCTCAGAGAAATCTGATCAGAATGGAAAGGCGTAAACAAGCATGCATGCACACACACACACACACACACACACACATACACACATGCATGGGGGTAGAGGAATTGAGAAAAAGTTACAGTCACTCCTTTCCAGAGGCTTGGTAAATTTCTGCCCTTGACTTCCCTTGAGAGATGTCCTTTAACCTTAACAAATATTCCCTTTTATGGCTTAAACCAGGTTAAGGCGAGTTAATGTTTAACAAATACGGCAATACAGTTTAAGTGAAATCCAGTAAAGTACCATTTAAATACACAGATAACTTTTGGTGCATGAAACATTGAATATTTATCAAGGAGCTTTCCTTCATCTTCCTAGATGAGAGCACAGCATGTTTTGTGCCCAAACATCACGATGGTGCCACCACAGAAAAGAGTCACTGTCTGAAGGGATATCATTGAAAAGAATTTTTAAAAATGTCACAGCTTCAATAGTATAGGTTCTTGCCAAAAGAGAAAAGTGTGCATCAGACTGCTGTAGACATGAGAGCAGAACTTTAAGGGCTCTGGAGTGATGTTCCTCAACCAGGCAAAAACTGAAATTCCTGAGCCTCATCTCAGAGATGGTAAATCAAACTACCCGAAATGGGCTGAGGCCTTCATTCTCTGTGAGCAGGCTCAGCAGGTCACTGGTATGCCTGGAACACTTCAGATACACTGCACTAATGGCCATGACCAGTGACCGCGGGGTGCAGTATGAAGGTCAGCATCAACGGGAGCTCATAAAGGGACACGATTAAGAGATGACCAATTACTAACACTGCACTAATTTTTTTCCTCTTCCCTGTCCTATTTTTGTTTTCTCTCTCCCCAAATGGACTATTCCTTAGGAGAAAGTTGTTTCTTCTTCCTTTCATTTCGTTCTTACTCAGCCTTCTGAGGATGCAAAGGGCCGGTTATTTGATCAACACATCTTTTACTTCCTTTGTCTCATGGAAGTCACAGCTATTCTGCCTGTCAAGTTCTCTGGTCCTGCCAGTGGAAAAGGAAGCATATGACAAGCATAATGAATAGCATTAACTTTCTAAATTCACTGTTTATCTAAAATCGCTACCCAGGAATTGAATTTCATTAATCACCCTGACATATTTTGGGTAGTAATAACATAAGGACTCTAGATATTTGAATTATTTAAAAATAGAATATATTATGTAAGAGATTTGTTTTCACCTACTTCCCCCACCAAAATTAACCTTAGCTGACTAGACTGGCATACATGACTTAAGAAAATAAATTTAACTTAATGCTTTTGCAAATTGTCACAGGTAGAAAGTACTAGTACAGAATATAATATCAGCCCTCTTTGAGCCCACTATAATATCTGTGTTAGTACTGTGACAGGTTTCTGGCCTATTTATAAGCTGTGTTATCCTTTTTGCCTAATCCCAGAGGAGAAGAGAAAGCCAAAGATTGAAATTAATGATGTATATTTAGGGAGCCAGCTTATTGGACTGCTGCCCCAAACCAGAGAAAACCCTATATATGGAAAATTCCCAAGTAGGGGAGGGACTGATGGAAAGAAACAAGGTTTTAATAAACAGTCAAAGCTGTCAGTTAGCTATTAATGATTTCTAAACACTTATTGAAACCATCTTAAAATAACCAACATAAAAGTGAAAAAGTGAACCATGAAACCAAATAGTCTAATGTTCTCTGCTAAAAACTCTGGTTACTGGAATAATCCTTTAAGACAAAATCTGTATTTTCATATAGCATGTACAAGAAAAGAATTACCCGTCTGTGCTTTATGAATTTCCATAAACCCTCAATATGAGTTAGGTCATCAGGAGTAATTTATAATTCCTATCATGAAGCACTTCTTTTTTTTCTTCTTCAGATATTCGATTTATCTTTGAAAGCCCCAAAACATGACTGGAAAATATGACCTAAAACCACAGACTTTAGGAAAGTAAATGTTGAAGGTCATGCACAGATTAATAAGAACTATCAGCTTAAAAGGGAATTGTGAGGTCAAAACAAATTTCTTGGGAAAGGTGCGTGGAGTGTGCTGTCTTCATTGGTGGAGAACAGATGACTGCAGGATCTCAAAGGAAAACTTGGGCCACAAAGTTGACAAGTTTTATGTGCAATGCTGGTTTTTAAGCCATTTTTTTCTCTTTATAGTTGTCCCTTGACTGGAAAAGGAGTGTTTGTCTTGTTTTCCTTTAAATGCTCATGGATCACACCAAAAATCAAAACTCAAAAAACCCACCCCACCTAACCCTGTGCCATGTTAAACTTGATCTCCTTCTTTATGAGAGAAATGCTTACACATGATGTGTTTTCCAGAGGATGGATGGTCGCCAAGAAATGAATTCCCACGCAAGAAAAGAAAGCAAACCTTACCTGGGTAATCATTCTTGTCTATGTCTGAGTCCCCTCTTAAAGCAAAGCCAAATCCAGAAGGGACTGTCTGTGAGGCCCACACTCCATGCAGCATTTGGGAAGGCCTGATGTTTAAGCCATCCTGGTTTCCATTGTAAATGAGCACTTTGCCTCTCTGATCCTTGCCTGCAAAGGGCACACCTATGGCGATGTCTACAGAAAAACATATTTGGAGGAAAAGAAGAATGCTTTAGAAATAGTTCAGTATAATCCAAAGATCAACACCACAAATCCAAAGGGCTTCTCATGCTTTGCATGAGAGTCGTGTAATACTGCCGCAAAAGTCATTCTCATAAAAGGCTTAAAGGAAAAGGCAAATCAAAGAAAACACAAGTTTCAGGTAGTTTAGCAGTCCTCATTTCTCTTGGATAATAGGGACTATGGAAGCTTGGGAAAGCAGCAAGTCACTTAAAAAGGAACTTGTCTTTTTTATCCCCCTTGAATCTTAAGCATTTAATATGCATTTATGATCCTTTAAAAAATACTAATTGCTGAGTTTTTTGTTCAAAGAAATCATAAGGGTTACAATACACTTACAAAAAGTATCAATGGATACTGATTTGATGTTCTTAAATAGCATATTATGGCATGTTTCTCTTACATTTTGACTCAGACCAAGAAATATACTATAGTATATTCTTATAGGTTCTTACAGATCCTGAAAACACATGTAAAATTTCGTGTGTACATGTTTTTCTGAGGAGAGTATGAGAAAGCATCTATGAATTCCTGATTTACAGAACCACAGGACTAAGCTAAACATTTAAAACTGCTTTATTGCAAACACTGAAATTGCCTTTCTACTGAAGTTTATAGACCAGGAACATTTTCAGCCTACATATATGGGTTAACATATAACCCATATATGTTAACCAGAATGTACTATACTTGCTAACATATCAACATATATGCATTTGTCTTGACTCCATACATATGGAAGATTCTCTAGTTCTCTACAAGTCACTTTTGAGAGCCATTATGGAACACCCTAAACCAAAACATGAAAAAATTTCAACATGATATCTAGATTAGTCAAAATACATCTTGCTTTTAGAGTTTTCCTAATGTATTAAAATCAATGATAAGAGTGCCCCCATATCACTGTATTTAAAAATAGCCATTGTTTGTTTCACATAGCAGATACATAAAATTATGACACACAGGACATTGGTTTAAATTACCATTGTATCCATCTTGGTTCAAGTCCCCCAAGTGCACCACAGCACTACCGAATCTCCCGAAAGTCTCGGTGCCCGTGAAGACCTGTGGGTCCCGAAAGAGGAGGGCGCTCACTTGCAAATATAGGTAGACTCTGCCCACTTCTCTTGGGTTGCTCTCAAATTCTCGTTCCATGAAGAGAGGCGCCCCAATCAACAGGTCATCCAATCTGAATGGAACAAAGACAGCAGTCAAGGAACAGGAGCCAGGAGATTTTTGTGTATTGGTAATGATCTTAGGTTAGTTCATTTCCACTGGAATTCTCTTTTTCCAAGGGTCACTTTACAATCATTGTATTTCTTTCATTGCTTTGTTATGTCTACAAAAGAGAATGTTGTAACAAAATAAGATGTTAAATTATCATGGTAAACCTTTTAACTTGTTAAAAAGAACCACATTAAGAAAACCACAGATATTTCTCTTTTTAAACTTTTCAAGTGCATTCACAGAAACCGTAGTCATACAAGGAAAACATATTGAAAATGTAAAAGTTTTTCACAAAAGGAGATTAGAATTTGTTTGCAATTTTCACAACTATTAGTTAAATTATGCAGTTTTCTTACAGTAATAAGGCTTAAAATAAATTTTGTCCTTTTTTTCCCTCCTGTTACCTACTGTTACAAAAAGGCAGAGAGATGAATAATGCTGGCTAAAGAGATAAAAAACAAAACTTTTAACCCTGACAAAAATTTATATATTTACTTTTTCTATATGTAGATGGTATCAGGAAACAGGTGATATTTGAGACCTAAAATACTCAGGAAAGAGACACTTCAGCAAACTATTTAGAGATGAAGCATTATCTTCAGGTAAATGGAAAACAAATTGGTTAAAGATAAACATGTTTCCTTCACAGAGCCAGAGGAGTAGAAAACTTATTTGTCATGAACCGTCTCAGAGATTTGGTTTTTATTTTTAAAATCCTAAGAAAAGTCACACCAACCAAAAATGCATAATTTAATGTCTACTAGTGACCTTTCTAAAGTTTGCCTAAAGACAACTACACCCTGGCACATGCAAAAATATGAAATTAAGAGTCCACCTGAAGCTGAAATATACATCACCATTGACTTTGTGTATAAGTAGATTAGAGAATATTGAAGTTTGCCAAGTAACCTAGTTACTAAAATATTATGATTAATGCAATTTTATTATGTGTCATCAACATATTACTACTAATATAATAAGTATACTAATACAATATATGATAAAGTGAATGTGTTCCTATAATATGTTGATAGTACTATAGATATCTGTATCTCATATCATAAATATGAAGAAGCATGGGTGAGCTGAGAGAAAACTTCCTGAACATCTGTGTGGTATGAAAGATACTGACTTCATTGCCTTCCATCCTCTCTGAATTCTCATCTTGCCTATGGGCTTAGGCTACTGTCTATTTCTCAGTCTGAGTCAAAAGATATGCTATGCACCTAATCGATACCTCATCAAGGAATCATCTAATGATTTAAAGAATATAATGCTGACTATTAGGTCAATTAAATCCCTAATTAATTTACAAGTGATGGAGAGAGATCCAAATGGATGCTAGGAGCTCAAATGCAGAGAGGATGAATGCTCGGAGAGAATTAATGAAGGCCCCTAGAGGAGATGGCTTTGACTCAGGTGGTGTCCTGACAGGTGGGTCTCGAGGTGGGCTTTTCCAATGGTGTGTTGGGAGTCAAGACAAGTGCCTCCAATGGAGTCAGGGTGCACCAAGTGGTGCAAGTAAGTGCAGGCCAGGAGAATTCCAACACATTTAATAGGAAAACTAAAAATACACAAGGAGTCCTCAGAACTCAATAATGCAAAGAAATAATTTATAACCATACACTAGCATCTAATGTAACATAGTGTTATTACACACAGCACAATGTAATATTTGACATTCTCATCATAATATATGTATATTATGTATAATATGAACAATAAGGAAAAACCAATTAAAAATTTGGTGAAAATCTGAATAGATGTCTCATCAAGGAAGACACAGATGGAAACCAAGGATGTGAAAAAAATGTCCCAAATCACATGTCATTAGGAATTGAAAATTCATACAACAATAAGATGCCAGTACAAATCTCTTCAAATGGCTAAAATGCTGACAGCACAAAACATTAGTGAGGATGTACAGCAAGAACTCTGATTCCATGCTGGTGGGTGGGCATGCAGAATGATAGAGCTGCACTGGCAGGCAGCCTGGCTGCTCCTTACAAAGCCAGACACAAACTCACCATGTCTTGTGATTGCACATTTGTGGTTGTTGCTCAACCTGCACACAAATGTTGACAGCATGATTACCAAAGCTGGAAAGCAAGATGCTCTTCAAGAGGTGCATAAACAAGAGACTTTACCTCCTACAATGGAATATTATCCATCAATTACAAGATTGTGAAGCTGTGAAAAGATATGGAAGAACCCTTAAGTATATACTACAAAATGAAAGAAGCCAGTCTCAAAAGGCTAAGTACTATGTGAGTCCAACAATGTATTAGTCCAGAAAGAAACAGAACTAGTGAAACAGTAAGAAGATCAGTGGTTTCCAGGAATGTAGAAAAGGGAAATGGATGAGTGGGAGGAAAAATGGATTTTAGGGCAATGAAACTATTCTGTATGATACTGTAAAGGTGGATACATGCCAGTGTGCATTTGACACTATCTATCTATCTAACATCTATCTATCATTTATCAATCTACCTATCTACCCATCATATCTACCTATCATGTCTATCATTTATCAATCTACCTATGCAGAGTTGATTTGACCTTGAAGATAATCACTTTCACCAATGAATTAACCCAATGATGTTTGTAGCCAATGGACTATTAGAAACACATAGATCACTGTGCTATAGGGCTCATTCTCTGCTTCCTGAGTGCCATAGGGTGAGTAGCTTTGTTCCACATCCTTCTGCCATGATATAGTACCTCACCTCAGATCCACAGCAATGGAATGAGCCTGTCATGGACTGAACCTCTGAGCCAAATATATCTTTCCCTTTTTAAAGAAGAAATATTTCCCCCTTTAAATGAATGTCAGGTATTTCATCCTAACAGCTGAAAGGTCGCTAAGTCACAGTCAAGTTACTGGTTCTCTATAGCAGAGATTTGTTTGGCAAGGTAAGTTTATCATTCTGCAGAGAAGGGACACAGTCTTATAATTGGCCCCTGAGGGTAGGAGTATACTATGAACCTGACACAATTTGCTCAATAACCTACTAATTTTAAGAACAAACTTCTAGAAATTATCAGATCTATTTCTTTGAAAGACTCATATATTACTGGAATCCATAGACTCTAAAAAAATATGACTCCATTGATTTACTTTTTTTTTAGATATCTATTGCCCTAGACACTTACATGGAGTCACCTAAAATTCTCTTAATCCAAACAGAGAAAAAGGCATTTGTTCTTAATTTATAATTACGCTTCTAGAGACCTAGGAGACAATAACTGTCTCAGATTTAATTGGTACAGTGTGTCTTGCAGAATAATTTGCACTTAGTGTAAATATTATTTTATATTAGCAACACCACTTAGTCACAGTACATATTATTGTTTAGCATGTGTTTTAAAATCTCAATTTACAACCCATTAGTGGATTATGAAATCAACTTAGTCTCTATCAGCAATTTTTAAAAATAAAATAGAATGCAGCTGGTTGTTATGGTGCACACTCCTGTAATCCCAGCACTGTGGGAGACAGAGGCAAGATGTTTGCAAGTTTGAGCTTACCCTGGGCAATTTAGACACTTAGAGAGACCCTGTCCCAAAATGTTTAATCAACCTTATTAATTTGACAGGCAATACACAAGAACAAAAAAGGCTTAACTACATTACAAAAAACAGTTTAAATTACAAGTTCTTAATGCTTCAGATTTTTCTATCTAATATGTTCTTTTATAATAAAACTTTGAATTTCCATAGTATGGAAGTAAATAAAAGTAACAAGTTATCACATTTAGAGTCTATGGGCACTTTAAGCATGGCAACACTACAGTTAAAGGATCTATTCTTTAATGCGGCCTAAAGAATTCAGAAAATTTTACCTAGTAAGGAAATAGTGTACACAGAGGTTTTGAAGAATATCAAGAAAGAACAAATTTATCACTTGAAAATTCCTACATTTGTTATGACCACATTGTTTTGATCAGCAAGAAACCAGTAAAGTCCTTCTCTCAAAAAAAAAATATTTTTCCCCTTAACATGGCAGAAATATGCACTAAAAACAATATCACAAAGTCAAGACATTTCTAGGAAGGAAGAGAATACCCCCAAGGCATACTGTAAAATCTGAGAATGATGCCAGGGTTCAAAATGGGCCCATCCTAAAGGGGGAAACACATGGAAGGACTCTCTGCCCTAGAAAATGCTGTCTGGCACCCAGGGCAAAAAGGCCTGTGCTTCTGTGACTGGCTATTGATATGACTGTGTCCATGCACATCTGAAAGGCCATCATGATCTGGCTGTTCTCCGTGTAGAAGGAATCTTGACTGGTGACCCTCAGACAAATGAAGATTAAAGCAATTTAATGTTAACTCTCACCAGGGTAAGATGGATACTCTACTAGACCTTTGAAATACATCCACAGTGCAATTACTACTTCCCACCACTCTTTCTGCTCTGGTCCAAGCCATGGTCCTGCATTCCCTTGCCCATGACAATAGACTGACCAGGAAGAGCCCACCTAGGAAAACGTAGTCTCAGCCAGTCACATGCTTATCTGGAATCCTCTGAGGCTCACATGACAGTATATCCATTGTTCTTGGAGATAGACACGTTCCTGTCCCCAGCAAAATCAGTATGCCACTGTGGACTGCTGCTTACATTAATTCAGTGACCCCTGTGCACCTGAAATCTTATCACTGAGCCTTTCACCATGTGTTTGATTTAAATTTGCATCCCTCTTGATCCTCCCTTCACTCCCTGCAGTTTTTCTTTTTAAATTGTAATTAATAGAATTTATTTTATACTGCAGTTTTAGACTCAAAGAAAATTTGAACAGAAAGTATGGTTCTCATTATTAATTCCTACCACACAAGCCTTTCCCACCATCATATCTCCCACCAGAAAATGGCTCATTAGAATCTATAAACATACATTTTATACATTGTTATTGAGCAAAATCCACAGTTTACATCAGTTCATGCTTGCAGCACACATTCTATGGGTCTTAGAAAGTGTATAATGACAGTATCTTATAATAATTTCAGCATCCTAAAAATCCTCTGGCCTCCACTGATTCAATCCTGGACAACTTGCTTCATAAAATTAAAAATAAAATGATTATAGTCCTCTTTTAGAGGGGCAGATGTGGAAAATCTCAGTGAAGACATAAAAATGGGATGACAGAATTCTTTATTTGATGCATCCTCTTGTCCTGAATCAAAAAAAAAGAAAGTTAAAACAAGTCAGCCTCTCTCTTCATGAGGAAGTATGAAAGGAAGTGTTTCAGGAAGGAAAAATACATCTTTATGGATGAAAATAATATCCAGTGAGCAGGAAGTTTTTACAAACTTACCCATCATTGTTAACATCTGATACTACAATCGTATATCCAAAATAAGATGCCATCTGCAAAAGAAAACCATAAGAATGACATATTTTGTGTTCCAAATTCCTTTTTATAGTCACCTCTTATTTTGTCTGAAGGATATATCTCATTATGGTATATTTTTGCATGTAAATTCATTGACTCTTGGATGTGCTCCGATTCTTCAGGTCATTTATTCTAACCCCTGATACAGTGAATAATTTTCTCTGTAATAACCCTGACATCTGCTTGGACATCCTCTGGATATGTTCAACAATCAGCCCATTCAGTTCGCGGATAGAGTTATTTGAATGTTCGTTGCTAAATGTGGCCCTTCCACAACTTCTCATCTCCTAGTTCTATGGTTTTAAATCTCACAGAATAAGTGTAATCCCATCTCTGTATGAAGTCTTATATGAGAATATTTTCAGATTATGCACCATCTGGTCCCAGTTTGTCAGACATACCATGTGTGATGAATGAGCACAGAAGAATGAAGTACTTTGGGAGGGGGCTATCAGGGATCAAACTCACAACTGCCCTTGCCAGGCAGGTGCTTAAACCACTGAGCTAAATCCCCAGCCCCAAGAACAAAGTGGTTTTATGCTCTCTGCTTTGTGTTGTTTATATTACTGAAGCATAAAAAATTCCTTGAGGGAGGGAGTTCATATCTCAGTTTCCATTTATATTGAATTTACAGTCAGTGAATACTCCCAAATCTTTTCCATGAGTCTAAGCAGTGTACCATAATGTTCCCACACCTTAGGAACAATTTAGGAACAGTTATTCAAAATTTACATGTCTAATTGACTTCACTCAAGGTCATTTTTCCAAATATTCCACAGAGAATCAAGAGGGATATGAAATGCTTTGTAAAAATTTCACAGTATTAAGTAGACAAAAATCCCAAATTGTGGCAAAAAGATGCTAAAATGTATTTTGTTTTCATTTCTAACTTTGATGATCAGTTTTTATGGCATGGCTCCCTCAGATGTTCATGTCATATTCCGTACATAATGTGCCAAATTTCACCATTTTTCCTACAGCACAATACATAAGAAAATATATGGTGGCAGATGGTGTGTGACCTCAAACTACATTTGGTCAAAAAGATAGTGGATTGTTTTCAGGCCTGCGACCCATTCACAATAGGACTCCAGCTCAAGACAGTGTGTAAAGGTCAACATGTGATCTCTGGGAGGAAGGGCTCAGAACCAATCATTTGTTAAGACTCCATGTAACACTGAGACTCAGGAGTGGGTTCCAGCCAGCTACTGTGAATGACAGAGGCGCATGAGCTCTGATGTGTAGGAAATTCAGAGTGGTCTGTGTCACCTAAGAAGATGAGCAGGCACCAAGAGTCCACTACCTTGCATGAGTACAGCTCCTGAAACATAGCAAGGTCACTCTTCTGTCCCAGAAATCAGTGGCATTTTGCTTTTAAGAGACACAGTCCACCATTCTGTGCAATCCTGGCTGCATGTCCAGCACTGAGAGAGGCTGTGAGAGTACTAGACACCGAATACATGCTCTAGTCTACTTTCCTAGGATCCTGTACTTCCTAAAAGCCTGACAATACATGCTCTAGCCTGCTCAGGCAGGATCCTTTATTTACTAAATCCCTGACAAAACATGTGGAGAAGAGAGGAGCCCCTACCTGTATTTCTTAACATTTTGCCTTGAACTTTTTGTTTCCTAGAGATGTTTGATGTATTTCTATCAACAACAAAAACAGTAACAACAACAACAACAACTCACACATAGACATTTGCACATGCCCTTATGCATACTGTCAGCATGAGCGTGTATCCTCCATGTTATGAGGACCTGCATCTACCTGGATCACAGAGCTCTTATCATTCCCAGATGCTTATCCAACAGGTTCTTCTTCCTTTCCCAGGCACCATTTGCCATTAGTCATTACTTAGTCACTTCACTGAGACCTTGGTCCACTATACCCATGGCCTCAACAAACTCTCATTTTTAAATGCAGAGATCAGTGGCCAGGAAATCTTGCTAAGTAGGACACAGAATTCTCTCTCTGCCATCTCCAGAATGGGGTTCAACAAAGGGTCATATGCCCGACACTTTGCAAGACAGGAGCTCACACAGACATCAATGCCAGATTCACTATGGCTCTCAGACATGCCCAGCTGGTTCCTGTTTGAAAACTGTCTTGCTAGCTGCTATTATCATTGGATTAGATGCTTCCCCCAACAACGCCATTCCTAGAGTGTCTTTGTCACCCCCACTATGTGATATAGATCCTATTTTTTTTTTTTTTGGTACTGGGGATTGAACTCATGACCTTGCGCTTGCCAGGCAGACACTTATGCCGCTGAGCTAAATCCCCGGCCCTATATTTTCTTTATATCACTGAACATTATCTTGAATTATCACCAGTATTTATTTGTTTATGAATTAATTGTCCCAATATATCTCATCCACCATACAGCTGTGCAAGAACTGGGATCCACTGGTCTGAAACATTGTTATAACCCTAGGGCCTAGAACAGTTTGCATCACATAGTAGGTGCTCATTAACTGTTTCTTAAGTGAATTAGTAAATGATAATAGTATTAAAGTATACTGCATGCATAGAATGACATTAATTATTTCATACTAAAATGTCTTTACCTGTTCACCAGTGAAATTCTGAATGAAAGTCATGTCAGTGGAGTTAATGATTGAGACCTGAAATCATAAAAATTCAATAGGCACATCATTTGACATAGAACTGGAGAAGTCCTTTTCAACTACAATTTAAACCAGCTAAATTTTGTGTAAAGAGTCATTAATGGTTAATTATATGTAACATGAAAATGTAAGCCCACAAAGATGGTAAGAAAGGATATTTTCAGATAAAATTCACGCAGAGTGATAAAGAGTAGTTGAATTCAAGAACATTGAATGTAATTAACCTGATGGTCAGTTAATTTATTTAATCATAATTTTGGTCTAAATCTATTTCTGTTCTTACGTTACACAAATTGATAAGTATAACTCTTTGTAAAAAAGGAATAATGCTTTTGAGTGCTTCCAATAGCAAAAGTAGTTCTTTTAATTCTATTCAGCCAAACCCAAATGTATAAATAATTTATGCTTTCTAAATGTCTATGAAAAAGTAAGCGTTGTTATATACCTATACTATATATATATATATATATATATATATATATATACACATTTTGCCTAATTTCATGGTAACTAGTTATAATGGGATTGAACAGTGTTCAAAACTCATATCTATCTGCATCCTAAGAACATGATCTTATTGAGAAATAAGGTCTTTGTAGGTGAAATTAGACAAGGATCTCAGGATGAGCTCATTCTAGGTGGCCCTAAACACGATGGCTGGTGTCCTGCTATTGGCCATTGGCCACCTGCCTTCTTCACTATTAGCTTAGATGGGTCACAACTTGGATTAATGTTCTGTTGTTGCTGCCATGAAGTTTTTAATAATTTAATATAGAAAGAAGAAAGGATACGCACAGAGATAGAGGGAAGAAGGCTGTGTGATGATAGAGGAAGAGATTGGAGTGATGTTGCCACAAGCAAGGGAACCAGGAGCCACCAGAAGCTGGAAGGGGAAAGGAGAATGCTCCTCTAGATGCTTTGGAGAGAGCATAACCCTGCCCACAGGGTGATTTCAGACTTCTGGCCTCCAGAACTGCGAGATAATAAATGCATGTTGTTTTAAACCCACCTCAGCAAAATAACACACCAGTTAAATAAAAATTGATTTTATCATTCCTCCATATGAGATGTTAAGGGGCCGATGATAGGAAGGGCAGCCTGCACAATACTTCCAGAATGTGCGTGTAAACAGGGCCACCCACCTCCTTGACTATGAACTTAGGTGAGTCACACCTTGGTTCAATGCTGTGTTGTTGCCATCTTGGAGTTTTTAACAATTTAAAACTTTTCATAGCTATAAGCCTCTGCAAAAAAGAAAGGCACCCCACATTTTCATTTTGCACTTGGTTGCATAAATCATTGGAGCTAATCCAGCCTCACTTATTTTCTTTCCTTCTTTGTAAGAAAATGCCTTGAACTCTTTGGAAGAATTCATTACTAAAGGAAAGTTTAGAAGATTTAAAAGTTACATGCAAAAAAAAAAAACAACAACATTTATTTGTGTAAACAAGAGAGTAGAATGGATTCTCAGTACTCACATATCCAAAGTTTTGTGCTCCCCTTGGAACTCCAGCAACAAGTTCTGAACATAAAAGCAGAGATTGAGAAGGGAAATTGTGCATGTAGCTAAAGTTTGTACAGCAAACAAATGATGGTAAAGACAGTGCCTCTTAAATGAGTAATCATCCCAGTGAAGGTTAGCAGTTGGAAGTCAGGGTTTTGCATTTACTTTTTAATTAGTTTTTTTGTTTCGTTCTGTTTTTTTGAGACAGACAACAGATACAGAAAAACAAAAGTTGTACTTTGAGATTTTCCAGTTTTTGCCAGTTTGCTTACATCTCTGCCTCTAGAACTTAAGCCTGATTTCTTAACCTGCATGTGAACTGAACTCCATACTCTGATGTTGGCCACCTCTCCCTCAAAGCACATCTTTAATGCTGGCATAAAAGTATATCTACAGTCACACTAATATGCTGAAACAATTTTGGTTACCAAGCAAAAGCTACACGCCATGAATTACAGGAAAATGAAGGCACCGGGAAATCACTAGGAGCAAGGCACCTGATCTGACTTCTATTTCGAGAGAACTATGGCTCCTGAATTTAGGTAAAACACAGGAGAACAGGGAGGCCAGGTAGAAGGCTACTACAGTCATGAGAGAGGGTAAACTTGGGTCAGAGTAGAAGTTAGAAAAGGAGTAAAAAGTGGTCTGATTCTGGTAGGATTTTGAGGGTTTAGTGAGAAGAATTCACTTATGGATTAGATATGGGGTGTGAGAGAAACAGAGCACTCCACAGCTGACTTTCAGAGTTTCTGGCTTGAGAAACTTGGAGGGTGGTAACAGCATTTGATTGCAACTGGCAGGGTGAAAATGGAATGTGATTTGGTGGGAAGGTCAGGTGGTTAGGTACCGGCACACGGAGTTTGGGATAGCTACTCAAACAGAAATTCTGAGTACAGAGTTGGCTCCAAGAACATGGAATCAGGTCTAAGCTAGAAAAATGAATGAAAGCTGAATGATATCATCGAGAGAGAATACATGAGTAAGGATGGCTCATAAGTTTTGTTCTGGGCATTCTGGGGAGAGGAGGGAAATAGAAGAGCTGTCAGAGTCAAGGAAGCCAAGTGGACAGATGAGGAGGGAAGAATCTTTTGCCCAATGCTGCTGATAGTCTAGGAAGATGCCTACACCGGGACCTTGAGTTTGCTTGACAAGAGTTGTTTCAGTAGATCAGAAGCCCAGTGGAACAAGAGGGGCATTAACAGAAGGGAGTTGATTGTCAGAGACTGTAGCCATAGAAATGATTGGATTCCTCCAAAGAAAAGAAATGTAGGCAGTAGCTGAAGAAAGGAGAAGGGCAAGAGTTATATTTCTTTTTCTGAGGTGGGAGAAATACCAGTATGCTTATGTGTTAGTGGGAATGATGCAGAAGAGAAGGAAATATAGATATAGTAGATAGAAGAGCAAGAATTTCTAGAGTCCCATCTCTGACAGGGGTCAGGCATAGGGCAGGGTTGATCTACAGTGACGGGGGAAAGGTGAAGCATGCTCTTGAAGATGATGATGAGGTTCAGAAGAAACAAGCCATCTGGATGCATTACCCAGCTAGGGAAGTTTTCAGAACACTAGCATGCTGCTCAGTTTTCAATAATTCTTTTTTTTTTTTTTCGGTACATGGCAAACCACAATCAGATACAGTGAAGTTGACTGATGACTGATTTCAGGGTCAGGCCTGTCCATTAAGAGAGATTATGCCATGTAAAATGCAGGACAACCACATAGCTTTTTGTGTCCCACAAACATTTAGAATTTTTCTTTTTAAATCAGCCATTGCACCCAGTAACTTCAGAGTCTGCAACTTCTTATGACCCCTCCTCTAAGGAACTATAAAAAGTAATGTTGATTAAATACATCCATAATTGTTTTTTTAAATGATTAGGACAGTTTAATTGTTTGAGGTCTAAGGCAAATTAGAACTGTCGCTCAAGTACACAAATTTTCCTTTGGAAGGGAAAATAGAAAAGTTGTTTTAAATCCCATTCCAATAATTCATGGTGAAAGCTTCAGAGGTTTCTTAATACCAACAATATGTTCAGGAAAATTTTAGGTCTTTGACCTGGAAATTCATGACTTGGACATCAAATCCATTGGCAAGAAGCAATGAAAGGAGGCTAGCGTTATCCAAAGTGTCCCACCTACTAAACAGTGAGCCATATGCTTTATCATATTTCACTTCTAAAATGGAGACAATAATATCCATTTTGACATTCAGAGAAATAGAGCTAATAGCAAGTATAGAGGACAAGAAATGACAGCAATGACCAATTAGTTTGTTCGGATCAGGCAGCACCTGATTACTTTGTTGGGGATGAAGTCACATCTGATGTCTAAATGAGAACAGTAACTGAACGTTTTTTGAGTCATAAACACATTTGAAACTGAAAGAAAATTATGGACACTCCTGCTAGAAAAATGCAAACATATACAAATCTTCCATTAATTCCTAGGAGTTCAAGTTCAGTGAATCCCAGCCATCCAAGGATCCCTCAGCCAGAAGGCAGCGAGTAATTTTTCATAGAATTCCCACTCTCTGCTGTCTAATTAAGTACACAGTGGACACAAATAGCCTTGGATTTGCAATGGTCTTAAAAATGGAATGTGGTTTTCTTACAGTGCTTTCATTTTATATATCCTCATACCATTAAAATATAGATCATTTCTGAATATTTTTGAGAGCCAGTGTAAAATCACTAGTAGTTTCAATCATTGTTCCCTAGAATGTACTGTTGCACATCAGTACTAATTTCTTTGAGTCAGAACTAAGTGGTGTTTTGGGGAGTCCATGAACAAAACCCCTAATGCCTTATTTTAAAAAAATCATTTGGCACATTATACAATTTCTTATGCTAAGTTGCTAAGTGAGTGATTATAAGATTTGACTTTTTAAAATATACTATTTCTTTTTCTCTAATGGCTCCTCATCCAATTCTTAGGTATTAGGGATTGTTCTAGTTGACAGCAATAAAAAGTTAGCTCACTTAGTCCTTAAAAATCCTATGAGACAGACAATACTATAAACATCAATCCCCATTTTAATAATGAAGAAATGGAGGCACCAAGATGTTAGACAATTTGCCTAAGATCTCAGCATTAGTTAGTAGTAAAGTCAGGGTCTAAACTCAAGAGGTTCATATTCAAGGTCTTATCCCCTCAGCCACTACAATGCACTGCCTTTTAAGAGCTTGTAGCAAATGTGAGAGAGAGAGGTTCTTTAAGAATTAGCTTATATTTTAAAAAATGATTATTATTAACCTCTACCAAACTATAAAACTTTATATATTTCTACTTGACATAACTTGTCAATATTAAACCATTAAAAAATCTGTGCTGATTCTTAAAGAAGATCATATTTCACTTATGCTTATTCATAATTAAAACATTTCATGAGTTGACATCTAATGTTCATATGGAATAAAATGAAAACGGTAAATACTGATTGATGATTGGCTCAGTCACTACCCATTACTAGCTAGTAAAAGCAACTACGAATAGCCTTGTATATGAAAGATATTTTTCATACATCATCCCATGCAATTTTCAGGATGATATTTTGAGTGACATAGGATTAGCGTCATTTAAAGATAAACAAATGAGAACCAGAGGTTGCTGTATCCTAAGAAATATAGTCGGTGAGATCAGAATTTGAATCAATATAGATCTTGACTCCAAAGATTCAACTTATTTTTATCAGACTATTTTGTATATGAGTATATTACAAGGAGAATGTGGCCTAATCATTGTTTGGAGAATAAATGAGAATAATACATAGATTTTGCCTTCTAGGAGCTAAGGTGGGAACATAAAAATTCTACATAAAACAGCGTTCTTCCCTACCCTCATCCCCCTCTACACAGGAAGGAGCCAGTATGATTTTCTTTCTTTCTCCTCTCCCTTTCATCTTTCTTTTGCTTTTTAGATTATAATTGTTATGCTATAAATATGATGCAACCTCCAAAGACACGTTGAAGTTTTGATTTCCCCGTGTAGCAACTGTTCAGAGATGGGGACTTCCATCATGCAAGCGCTGCTCCATTGATGAGTTCATTAACTGAATGGGCTACTAGGCAGTGAAGCCTGGTTCCTGGGCCTGTGAAGCCTACCTATCTTCTTGGTCTCTTTCCCACTCCTTCCGTTCCCAGACTGCCAGGATCCGAGCAACTCCCTGCTACCACACCCTTCTGCTACGATATTTCTGCCTTAGAGCCAGATGACTTGTGGATTGAAACTTCAGAAATCTGAGCTAAAATAAATCTGTTCTCTTTAAGCAGTGTACATAAGGCATTTTTTTCCAGCAACTAAAAGTTGACAAACACAGAAATATAATTGGATTATATTTGCTATTGCGCTAAAAACCTACGTGGCTTCTCTATAGTTTTCATCAATTTCAGAATCTTTTCCTTGACTATAACACCCAGCATGATAGCAGGAGCCCATTCCCTTTCTCTAACTCAACCTCATTTCATGATAAGTACCAAAGTCTGGCCAGTCAAAATAAGCTCCTTGAATGCTCCAATCTTTTATATATTTTAGAATGTAAAAGTTAGTTCCTTAGTCTGTACCTTACCCCAGTTCTCTTCAAGTGTTTTCTCATCACCAGAGTTACCTTTACTCTATATTTTGAAGTTTATTCTAGCACTTTCCACAATATTTAATCAGATCTTCTATGTTCCTCCTCTAATGTCTACCAGCTCTAGTATATCGTAAATTCTGAGATTAAGGATCATTTATTCTCCTCTACAAGTTTAACAGTTGCCAACAGAACCTAATCCTTAGTAGATGTGCAAAAGTGTTTGACAAAGTTAGATAATGGGGTATGTGCCTACAGGCTCAGAACTCTGAGAAGCTGAGACAGGAGAATGGCAACTTTGAGCTCAGTCTGGACAATTTAGCAACACAGTAAGACCCTGTATCAAACTAAAGTAAACTAAACTAGTTAAATTTTTTAAAAAAATACAACATAATGGGTGGGGATATAGCTCAGTATGAAGACTTTGGGTTAAATTTCTAGTATCAAAAAAAAAAATAAAAGCTTGAGGAATGAATGGCAAAAGTCTTAGAGGAGAGAAAAAAATGAAGCTTGATGCAGAAATTTATAAAAGAAAACTAAATAAGGATTTCTGGGGATGCTGACACTTGAAATTGTTCTAAAAACACATAAATAAAAGCACATGCCCACTGGTAGATGAGATGGTTACAAGATCAGAGGATTAAAACATAGATTAAGTCAAAGCAAAGTACAGAAAACAAATGATAAAGGATAAATAGGAGAATAGGGATTAGCTCCTCTTCCAGTTGGACTGGACAAGTCCTGGGAGGAAAGGGAAATAAAGCGGGCACGTTGGATGAGAGTCAGGAGGGAGAGCAGTTTTGGATATATCCGGTATGTTTTACTAAACATTAAGGTGAAAGGAGAAATCTTGATTTCTTACATTCTGTCACCAGCAGTGTGGCTGATGTCTAAATTATTTAATTATCTGAACTGTGTATTTTTCACTCACAACACAGGATGGCTCCTCTAATTTTATATTGCTTAACTAGATTTTATAAAGTTTGGTATTGATTCTTATGAAATTCTTCAAGACTTAAAACTATGTATCAACTTACATATACATTTTTAAAACTATGCAACTTGGGATCCAATTTATATACATTTTATAGAGCAATGAAACTGATGTTTACAGAAGGACTTTCATGCCATTTTAATGTTCCCCATGCCTTTGAAATGACTTAAATTGGATGACGTCTCTCACCTTGCTGAGAATCTCCAGTAAATTCCCCAGCAGCAACTGAGTATCCTGTTTTGGAGAAAACAAGAAAATAATAACACTTGATGACTCAATAAATAAGTTATATCTAGAAAAAATGAAAGTATTACCATGGTACTGCTTTAGTCACAGATCATTACAAACATTATAAAAATTCAGGTTTCTATAAAAGGAAAAATTAACCACACTAATATGAATGTTTCACATTAAATCCTAGATGCATAATAGATCTGCTACTATAATCTTAGAAAAGAGCATAATGAAAAAAAAACAAAAACTCTATTTGGATGCCAATTTTTAAAGGATAAACACGACATAATCCATCTTTTAATGTAAATAGCAGCCCTTGTATTTTAAGAGCAACAGATTCATGGTCATCAAACATGATATTCTAACAGGTAATTTTTGTGCTTGGACTTTGCTATTTCTGATCATCAAAAAGGTCTGCTTCATAATTTCTTTAATGGTGGTATTCCACAAATTTCACTTACTCTAAAGCAAGGTGCCGGCTACAGTGGCCAAAAATAAGTGTCATTCTTTCCTTTTCAAATTTATCAAGCTATTAAATTGTCATTACAATCCCCAAAGTGGAAAATACCTTTGTATTTCAGTTTTCACATAACAAAAAGTGAGAATGTTACAGCATGTCTTACATCTACACGTCTCCCTCTACCCTCATGCACTCATAAGTGGGGCTTTTGAGAGTGACTGGGTCATGGGTGTGTGGTACTGGATTAGTCCTCTAATAGGTTTAGCATAGTACTGTGTGTGGGTGATGGCTTTACTCAAGAGGAGCTACCCTAGGTCACAGGTGGTACCAACTAATAGAGCTGTAATCTGGACGAAATAAAAACAGAAAGAAGGAAGTCTTGATGCTTCCTGCCTGGTATGCCATGAGCTCTTTCTCCTCTGCCACCCACCTCTGCCTTACCACTCTACCTGGAGCTGGCTTATTATGGAAGAAACCTCTGCAAAATGTGAGCTAAAATAAACCTTTCCTTCTTTAATTTGTGGGAACTGTCGGATATTTTGTCCCAGCACCGAGAAAGGCAACTAAAAGACACAGCATGTGGAAAGTCTCTTGCTGCTCTTGAAACATGTTAGGACTCCTATCATGTTGCCCCCATAGCACTGATTAATCTGTCTAATACTTGATGTCTACTTCCAGCAAAATAATCTATGTGCAAAAGAATCTTATAAAGCCTACAAAAGAGTTGCTATAAAAATACAGCCCTCAGCCTATGTAGATTATACATATGATGGATGAAATCATAGTTAAATTTATAAAGGAAAGCTGAGTTGACTCTAAACTAGAAAGCTTTCATAAGATGTCAAACATCAGGAATCAATTTCATATCTACATTTAATCTGTGTCTTTTAAGAAACCATAAATATCTTCCGCAATGGATCTTACCGAGGTAACTATCATCATAGGAAGCTGGAGCAACTTCTGTCTGCTTTTCTCCAGCCAGTTTCCTTAGAATGTCCTTGAATGAATAATTTGCAATGACATCTGCAATACTGGCAGTGATCACCTGACCTGTGTTTAAACAAATTTGTAAATTAACTGAATGAATGCAAGAGGCAGACCTTCCCTCTGCAGACCCAAAGTCACACAGCCTCTGAAAGCTATCATGTTATTCCTTGTGTTTTTATATAAATTCTCCTGTTTACCACTAGACCTGCAAGGTAGAGCTGGTTTCCCTGGTTGGGACTTTCCATTTTGACAGAATGTTGTCAAAAATACTGATGAGCTACAATAGTTTGTCTTCCTGTTGCTTTCAGTATGCACTCTCCATTTACCTTTAAATGTTAGAAGTATTAAAGAATTACTTGCAGCTGAAATTTATAGGGTTAAATTTTTATTCTAGAATGCCCTAGAAGGAAACTTAAAGGTCATCTAGCCAAATATAACTTTTGTTATAGGTGACACAAAGTGCTTAAAGTGTGTTCTTTAAAGTTTTGTTAGTAGAATATTTGGCATTACAACCAAGGTCTCCACTGGCATTCTAATAAAATTTTTTGTATTCTTGCAAAATGTAGATATAGCATTAAATCTAAATCACTTACACTCAACTAAGAGATTGTAAATATATCAGCTAAATTCAAGAAAGGAGTTACATGCTATTAGAGATTTTTTTCATGCTAATATATACTAAATTTATAATAGTAGGAGTTGGCCAGATCCAGTGAGATCCAGAATTTCAGCAAAAATGGAAACAATAAGTACTGACATGGATATGTTAAAAATTGTGGCTAATCTCTCCCAAATAAAGTCACTGATGTCATAAAATACAATTCTATTAGGGTACACAAGTGTCTACAATATCCCTAACAATTTTCCACCAAAACTTCTAGCTATTCCCATACTTATTATGGAGATCTAAGGCAAAAGTGTGATCTCATACTCTTTGGGAGAAAACTAGAGAAATGTTTTCAAAATGCTAATATTTAACCTTAATTTTAAAGCCAAATCATTCTTTGAAAATTCACACATAATTCACATTGCCTTTCTGTTTGAAGTCCAAAAAAAGAATAAAGTTGTGTCATAGCTATTGTCAAGTAACTAGGACTGAAATGCCTGTTCTGATATTGAGCTAATTGTGTTTACACACAAATTTATGAAGAATGTGAGTAGAATTTGCTGATTTTTTTAAGGTTAAAGCTCAACAGTCCCTTCCCTTTCCTGCACATATACACTGCTTTTATTTGTTTCGTTTAAGTTGGTCTGTAATCTTTATAATCTTAAGCCTGTATGAAATTTTAAATTATATAACTCAGACAAATGCTGCTACATACCCTTGCCATAGCTTATTTTCAAATCATTTCTTTCAGACATTTTTCCAACTTAAATAAAGGAATAGCTTATGTAAAATTAACCAAGTGAATTAAAGAAAATCTAAAACAAACATGATTTTATATCCATCTGTTAGATGTTATATTTTGTTTGCAAAATCGTTCCTAAAGATCAAAATGATAATTATTTGACATTCCTAATTATCTATGCATGAAGTAAGCTTAATAGTAATTACATATAAATGTTTATCATAAATTCATCTTCCTGGAACTTTCCCATGGGTTTTAAATATGCTTAGGTCTCTTTCATTAAAAAACTATCTTCCCTCAACTATTCATCTGTCTCAAATTCTACTCTATTTTTATCCTAATTGTACAGACAAGATTCAGTCTGGATTCTGCGTATTCTTGTTAAGCATGTCATTCATCCCCATGGCCTCAGTTGCTGCCAATATAAGTGATGCAATTTATGTTTCATCCAAGAGAGCTTTCTGGAGATTAAGCCTATCTTCCTAAATACTCATGTGAAAACTCTTAAATATCATAACGTTTCCATACTCTGCAAAGCCAAAACCAAACTCATCATATTCTCTCTCCATCTCATTTCAAACCTATTCTCCTCTAGTATTTTCTGTTTCAGTAGGTGGTACAGGGGAAGAAATCAGAAACTTATCTTTGACATCTTCCTGTTCCTCACCACCATACATACAGTCATCCATCACTTAGGCTTTTTATTTTGTCTCTAAAATACCTCACAAATTTCTCCTGGTTCTTCTTTTTAATCTACACCATCACCACTCTGAAAAAGCAAACACATTAACCTGAAACTTATGACTAGTTGAACTTTGAAACTTACAATTAGCTCATAACCTTATAACAATCTTGTAGCTACTGTAGTTTGCTGATATTTCTCTTCAACCAACTTCCAATCCTCTTTCCATATTATAGCCAAAGTAATCTTTTCAAGACATGCCTCCTGCATCTGGCCCATGGCTTCCTAAGCAGAGCACAAGTTGTATTCCAGCTCCCTGCCACCAACGGTTGTAGTACTAGGTCACCTGGGTGCAGCCACACTGAGGTCCCCTGTGTTTTCTGGGCCCCATCACAACACAAACACAACATAAAGATGACTTTCCATGGTGGTGTATATCACTGTTGGAGCTTTGGAGGTACTCCTGTGGCTATCTGATTTACATCTAGATCTTTCCCTAGGTATTAGTCTGTCTTAAAATCATGTGTGCTTTCACTCATTATCCCTGCATCTCACACAAAGTCTGGCATAACCCCAATAGATGCCTGGTGGATAAATGAATTGTTCAGTTGCAAGAATATGGTAAAATATCATGTATATAACAAAGTAAAAATTGAAACAATGCTATATTCAAGAAACTATTAGACATATAGTATTGATATAGTGTAACATCAATATTCAACATTATTTTTGCCTCATTTCCTTATTAATAACAACAAACATGCTTTTTTTTCTGCTAACAGAACATACCTTGCCAGTAAAAACTTCCAGGTCCTCCTACTATAAGGTCTCCATTCTACAAAACAGAACAAATGGGAACAAAAGAACAAAATAAGAACAATTGGAAAAGAAACACCAAAAATTTTTAAAGGGTGACAAATTATTGCTAATAAGTCTGGATGTAACAATTAGTTACACATAGCAAAGAAACTTTTTGAAGAAGTTTCTAGGCTGGTGGTTTAGCTCAGCGACATAAGCGCCTTCCTGGCAAGCATAAGGTCAGGAGTTCAATCCCTGGTACCATCAAAAAAACAAAAAATAATATCTTACAACAGAGACCTGCAAGTTATTTTCTTTCCTTTTTTTACTTTCAATTATTTACTATGTTATCATATTAAATTATTGCAATTAAGTAAGTTGAATCTTCTCCCTTGAGAATAGATAGATAGATGGAGATAGATACATGCATGCATACATACATACACACATAAATTTTTGGCATTGTCTGTCATAAACAAAATATATCCATGTTTAATGTACAATTAGCAGACATGGTTTTTTGAAATGCCATAGTGATAAGAAGCAAATTTTATTCCAATGTTTTTCAAGGCCAGTAATTCTTTATCCCATAAATCCTCAAATTCATCCTTTTCTCTGAAAAAAAAACAAAAGCTGCAGGCCAGCAAGTATAAATATTACAGACCTGCTTCCCTAGCCTGAACCTATTACTTTCAGTTGAGTAACATTAAAACAATACAAAAAGCAATGATAAATACAGTAAATAGAAGTGAAACAGAACATATATTAAATTTTCCACATTATTTTGAAGACCCGAATCTTTGTATTTGCGCTAAACGTCTGTTTTTAATTTGGTAAGACAACATGTGACTTTCCTTATGAATATGAGCAACAAATCAGGCAATTTCAGGTAAGAGAGAAAACAATTTATAGCTTCTTGTGACTTTTTAGAAACTTTTTTTCTGGCTTTTTGAGATTTTCATTTAAAAACAATTGTTACAAGGAGTATGATTGGATTTGATCGTATGCATTTCTATAGGGTTGCCATATATACATATTACTTAATAAACTAAAGAACAAACAGAGAAAAGTTTATGAAGTTGCTACATATGGCTAGCTATGTGCATAAAGATTATTTTTGCAGGGGTGGAGGAGTGAAAGAGCAGCAACAATGAAAACAAACATATTAAATGTTAGAAGCTGCAAGACAAAAACAATTTACCTTATAAAACTCCAGGCTAAATCCTGCTTGGCAGTAACCTTGACCTTCAGGATCAGGATTACCTAGAATGATCAAAATATATATTATAATGTCATCTTTTCAAAGATCTATGTTAATAACCAATTCAAGACACTTTGTTCTTTTTAGACTTATAAATCTTTCCAATTACAATAAGTGCTTTATACTTACTTTTAAAAATTCATTCCAAGTAATTTATTAAACACATTTTCATGCATTTTCTTACCACAAATAGTATTGTGATTCCACAGTAAAATCTACAGGAATTATGTTTGGGGGGTGTTATTTTAAGTTGATTGAACTATACACTGTTTAGGGAATATATGTAGAAACAAGAATGTATTGGGTTTTATACTCCTGTTCATTTGAAGAAGTAAAATCTTCATTCTCCCTGCTGTGGGGTCGTAACATCTCTCCTTTGCCCGTCTTGATATGTCTGCTCTTCCTAGCAAGTGTGCCTCAAGAAGTGTGTGTGTCTTTCACTGGGGGCACCAATGAGGATTTCCATTTCTATGTTTCTTAATAATAAAATGATTCTATTATGATAAGTTAAGTAAATTGGGAGGTTTCTGGTCATAATGACTCTCATAGGAATATTTTAATAATCATGTTAACAAAAGAAAATACTCTAGTAATGGTTTATTTTATATTCTAATCAATGTAATGAACTAACTGAATGTTCAATAAGATCTCATCATAAATTTTTGTAAACTGCAGGCAGACTGACATAGGACTTCAAAGATATTGTTAATAAAACCTTTAGGGCCTTAGGATCAGGAATTTATTGCTTATAAATTGTAATTTTAAAAAGATTCTACAGCTTCTAAATGCTTAAGCTATAGTCAAAATATAGTTAAGGAGCAGGAATCTCAATTGTTGTACAGTTAGATATGAACATGATAATAGCTGTTTCACTCTTATAAAGACTATTTCTCAATGAAAAATAAAATGAAATAGCAGGCAAGGAAATAAGGAAGTGCACATCTTTGCAGTAACAGTCATAGGCTCTGGAAGGAGCTTGCTTTGTGGTGCTAGGGCCCAAACTCCCAAGATCCTTCCTGCACATGCTAGGTAACTTCTTGACCACTGAGCTAGACCCCAGCCCATGGAAGCTTTTTTGAAATGTATTTGATCCTTTCAACTCTCCTAGAAAGTCTTCTATGTTCTTCTTTTTGGTCAGTAATTAGCTAAATTTAGCATGGCCCTCAACAGTTCTTTCCATATGCTCCTTTTATTCTTCAGAATAACCTTCCTACCTCATATAGTATATGTTAACAAAATTTGTGCCTACTTTTAAAACTTTATGTTATGGTTATAAATTTTATAGAATTCTTTCGAAGTTCATCTGTATAACCTCAAATGTCTGGATGGTAGTTTTCTAGACATTCACAGTTGTAAATATATGCACCTGGAAAATACATAAACACACAATATATTACTCTGTGAATCTATATATATTGAGTAGTTTAAAAAGTATATTTTAAATGCACTAATAACTTAAAATCCTTTTTTAAAAATCAACTTTTTATTTTTAATAATGCAAATTATTCAAAGGGGAAAAGCATGACCATTCTTTGAAGCTATTTTGCTTTAAAACAGGAAGCAAAAAGTGAGAAAACGTTTTTTAAAATTCATTGAGAAAATAACCAGCTTCAACTGTTTATTTCTCAGTGGTAGTTACAGGAGAGTAGGAAGTTCTTTCTTCTGAAAGGCATTTTTTAAAAAATTATTATTTATGAGAGCAAAAGGAACCTTTATTCCTGGAACTTCAGAGCATTTCTGAACTGCACAATTGCTTCTCAGGGTGAACTCAGGAATCCAGGGACATACGCTGACTGTTCACCACTATTTGTTGGCTCCCAAACGAAAACTGAATGGTGTGCAAAACTGTCCTCACCTGAATTATGAATGACTGAAAGAGCTGAATGTTTGTCATTAATATGAATGAGCCAATTCACAGATTACTCGCTGTATCCGCTCAGTTCATTGGGTTTGTGGCATTGAATTAACATAAATTCTCTTTTGAAAATAATATCACTGATGTTCCTGTTCTGTGATATTGACCATATGCTCATGAACAAGCCCGCTTTGTGTTAATGAACTGTGAACTTCTTAGCCATGACAGGAAGTCTGCTCCTTGGATGATTTGAAGAGGAGAAAGTATGTATACGAATGGGTTCTCATGAGGATATAAAAGCAGCCGAAACCCTTCTCAACAATGTACTCAGCTATTCTGAAATTCATTCAAGCTAAGCACCATTCGAGTTTTTTTGGCACTATCCGTCTATGTAGGAGTATCAACAGAAAATCAATTGACACTGTAATGTGCCCACAGAGCTGCAATTGTGAGCATACTTTAACTTAGTATGTGTTAAAATAATGGCCCAAAGTCACCTTGAAACTTGTACCTCACAAGTCTAGATTCTATAGGGCTGTATTTTAATCTGAGACGTCAAGTCACATAGGAAGTTGGGCTAAAGGGTAGAACTAAAAACAGTGACAGGTTTCACTAATGATTGTCCTCAATGCCAGTTAGGACATGATGTATCATCATGGCAGAAGGCATGGGAAGGATCGGTTTGTCTTTTTAGTTACAAAGCCTTGCTGTTATGGGGAAGCATCTTTAGTCCATCATTAAAAATATTATAAAATAGGTGTAAACATTGATGAAACAAATTAAGTATTGAACGTCTTTCCATAATAATACTAACCTTTTACCAAATCCCAGAGCCAAGCACCCTAGATGCAGCGTGACCCCAACTTTGGCTCTTCTTGGATGCTGCTTCTTGCCTGTGCCTGGGAAGGGCCTTCTCTCTCTCCTATCTTTAATCATCGTTTCTCAACATTTCCCTTCCTGTCATCCTGCCAAAGAGTTCTTCCTTTCTTGCGTGCCCTTGCTATGTTTTTCTTCGTAGCACTTTTCACTACCTGACTTCGTGTCATGAACTTATTCATCTATACATTTGTTGCCCGTCTCTACCACAGAATTTTGGCTCACTAAACCTAACAATTGATCTTTTTCCTGTTCCTTGAGGTATTGCCTGAATATGGAACAGTTAGTGTGACTGTGCTTAGCAGACACCTGTTGAGTGAATAAGTAATGAAGCCTCATTATCTACAATGCACCCTCATTTGAAAGCTGTTTAAGATAAAGTCCTTTTTTCACAGACTATTCAGTCAGCTAACATTCAGAAGACCTAGTTTTATCCTTGCCCAAATTTCATCAAAAGCCACCAGAGTCCATTCCTGGGCTGGAGATTTAGCTTAGTGGCACAAGTGTCTGTCTGAGAGGTGCGAGGTCTTGAGTTCCATCCCAGGTTCCAAATTAAAAAAAAAAAAAAAAACAAAGTTCCATTCCCAGTTCTTCAGAGCTCTAAATCTTTTTAATTTTCTCCCGTTACTGAATGAATGTTTCTCTTTTATCTTCAATGTTTTAGTTCTGACATTTACTCATCATCTGGCCTAAATTAGTTCTGAATTACAAAAATTATGCAAAATGGGGCTTGCTATTCAGACTTGGGCCTAGCCTGAAGAGGCGGGTCACTGCGGGTATGGGCCTAGGTGGCTGTAGGTACCTCCCTTCTCTCCTTCCTTGACTCTTTTGCCATGATGTGAGCAACTTTCCTCTGTTTGCCTCTCTGCCTGTCCCTCTGCCATGCTGCCCAGCCTTGGAACCAGGCAACTCTGAACTGAAATCTCTACAAACTGTAAGTCACAGTAATCTGTCCTTTAAACTGTGGGTGCTGGGTACTGCGTCTCAGCAGCAAGAACATAAAACAGTAACTAACACCATGTCTGTGCTAACTGAGCCAAGTGGGCAGCCAGCATTCTTCAGAACACAGTATACATTTTCAACAGGTACTGAGGGTTTAAAGCCTAAAATAAGGAACCAATACATTCCACTGAAGAGTGTCTAAAAACTGAATTCTCACAAATGTGGAAGAAGATCACAAGAATTCCAAGTCTTGATATTCCTATCACAGCAAAATACCATGCAAAGTTGTAAAAAAACCTAATCTTTCATCTCATTTCTACCTAACGGAATAACTTATTGATGGTATTTTGTTCTTTCAGTTTCAAGGGATAAAAATAACTTACTGTTCCGACAAGGAGAGTACTCAGCATATGCACTGAAATTCTGAATTGCTACGTAGCAGGTGCCCACTGGATCCTTTTCTGGTGATGGTTTAAGAGTTCTCCAGTGATATAAGGGAGCACAGGCCTGTAAAACATCGAAGACACATATTTTTATTTATGCTTCTCAAACACTAGTTTGATTTGAATTATTGATTAGTGCACCTAAATTTATGACAAATGGTGTTAAACGAACAGGTGAATTAACTGCTTCTCAGCATGGTAATGAGATAATTAAACCTTCCAAAACAATTAGCAATATTAATATGCCGTAGAACTGGCAAAAAACTAGACATATGCAAGGGAATGAGTTCTCTTGCCACAGAATCGTAAACTAAAAGTAATCTGGTAAAAGGGAATTACCTCCCAAAAGCAAAGAATTCATATTTTCTTTTCATGCCTGTTTTGTTTAACTGGGAAAAGATGAAAGCAAATTATCATTCAAACAGTGAATAAGTCAGAGTAATGTGTTAAAATAAGAGCTAGTTTCTTTGTCTTGTTCCTTTTTAAAATACTGGCTTTCAAATCAAAGGTTGTAGAGAAGTTTATAAAATTTCATTTTGTGTGTTCCCCTACTTTATTACTGAAGTCACATGTTACAAATTTTTAAGTAATGATACAATACTTCCATGCTACAGTGCCTTGGGCTTTATATTAATTTAACTGTTTTTATTCATGGTAAAACTGAAGGTAAAACCAGCACCTGGTGCCTATTTTAGCACTACAAAAAAACGCATTCAAAGGGCACGTGTTAATAACCTACAAGCATTTTGAGTCATTGACACTGAGTGTGAACTAACTCAACACTCTGACCCTGCTTCTTAAGGAGAGATTTATTGTGATCAACTCTAAAGACTGCAGACAAGCTTTTTTAAGGGATATTACTTAGCCAAACCTTTCCATAACTGTGTTATCAATTCTAACAAAACAAAAAAAAAAAGTTACAAACAATTGTTACATGCTTAGTGCATGCTAACATGTAAAGTGGTAAATTAGGTAAGAATGAATACTATACACACATTTGCTCACATCCTGAAGCCTCTTGTAGAATTTATTTAACTGCCAATAGCACTTAGCATAGAGCTCTGCATTTACAATTTGATTAATACACATGTGGTCAGTTAAACTAAATGACTGCTCACTGGATAGATGTTGAAACAAAATCTTACCATGCCAAATTATTATGCATCGGTTGCTTTGGCTTACTTTTATGATACATAATCAGAAATTTATTTGAGGCCTCACCCAAACATCCTAATTTGAAGAATATTTCCCTGGGGAAAATAAGGCATATTAAATTATGATGCCTTTGGTAGGAATATATTGTGAAAAAATGGAACTGCCTCTAAATTAGCTTTCCTTGTAATGGGAATTTTATCAGCAAAAAGTCATTTAAACAACAGTGAACAACAAAACAAATATGTTCACAGAATGCTCTGGCTTCTTCAGAAGTTAAGATTCTAACAAGCGTAATTCTTAAAAGGAAGTCCTCTTTAAATTAAATAGCATTAATTTTGCCGGGAATGAGAAAGGCAATGAATACAAAACACAGGCACCTTTTTTTACTTCTGTTTAGAATCCTCTGTGTTTCATCCTCTTGTCCAAACTTTCAACTCCACTGACAGATTTACAGATCCCTAGAACATGGAACTACTAAACTATCTTACAAGGTGGCGAAGAGTGAAAAATTAGCTATTCTAGTTGTACAAACTTATAAGTAGATAAGGCCTGGAAGTAGTCAATGACTTCCAGTGGGAATTTTAGTGTCCTGGCACAAAAGCTTTTGCTACACACTTCTGCAGCCAAAGGCAACATGCCAGAAATACTCACCACATGGGACTAGTCCATGTGCCATGGTTTCCATTTCTTTTCTGATATATAGTCCAGCTTCCTGGGAGACTGCAGCCTTGGATTAAATCTCCACATTGCTTACCTGGTATTCTGATCCTCTTATTTTAGTTCTTTTTTTTTTTTTTTTTTACTTTACCATAAATAAAGTCATTCTAGGTTTCTAAGTGTGTCCTTGATAATCTAGTCTAATGTGTAACCACTTTTAGTAAAGATAACAGTAATCTCAAGTGAATAATCCTTCCACATTGTAAGGTTGATTTATTTATTTAGCTTTTGGTTTTACTATTCTGTATACTCTAAAGTCTTGGCCAATGCCTCCAAACTCTGCAAGTCATCTAGGCTTCCCTATCTTATGGTCTTTCCAGCCACTTACAAGTTACCTGCTTTATAAATTCAGTCTAAGGTGTGAATTGTAAACAAGGGGCATCTGGATGGTGACAGAGTCACTTGTGGGTTCAATATAATCCAACTGGTTTCATCTTCTGTCTCACCAAAGGAGGTTTAATGCCATCACATAATTTAGAAAATCCAAGTTTACCAAAAACCAAGTATTTTTATTGTGACATGTATTATTGTGCTTTCAATGGGTTTGAAGACTTCTACAACTATTAAATAAATGTTTGACAACTGCATGCCACAGATAAATTTTCAGGACTTAAAAATATAATACAATACCCAAAAGATTTTGTGAACCCTAAACAGTTACAAGAATGGAATTAGCATTTTAATAGCAATTCCTATAAGCCATATATCAGTAAAGGATTTTAAAGGTCTTACCAATTCTGAAACAAAAATATATAATGCAAATATAGTTCCTCAGGTATTACATTATAAATGCCGAGTTTCTAACTAGACAGCCATGTTTATAATTAATATGTCATCTATTTATGTCAAAGTCTTTTAAAACACAGACTTTAACCACAGACTAAATGAAGCTCAGCATCTCTTTTGGGTAGTCTCATTGAGTTAGAATTCTTAAATCCTAAAATCCAAGGCTATTTCTTTGTAAGAGAATTAAAGTTAATAAGGTTTTTAAAAGTCCCTAAACTAAAAAATCTTCACATTCATCCAGTATCCATTGATTTCTCAGTAACACAGACACACATTTTGGCTTAAAACAATAAGAGAAGAGAGTCATCAAATCATAACACATCATGTAAGTCATACTCACCACGACTTTCCCTTTATGAGCTTTCACTGTTGCTCCAAACCACTGATGTGATTTAAATTCTATAGGCTCTTTAGTTCCATTAACTCTGATCTTTCTGTTGTCTGACAAGGAGGATATGAATTATTAATAGTTTGCAAAATGTGGTAGCCAGTTAAATTATACAACAATAAATTTCTACATCCAACATACTAAAAGAATGAATACCAATCTTTTTAAACTTGTCCATAAAAATTGATGAAGAGTAATATTTCTGAGAGCCAGCATTACCCTAATGCCAAAGCCTGACAAGGGCACTATATAAAAATAAAATTATGGGCTAACATTCGTGATGAGCACAGATGAAAAATTCCTCAAAAAAATACTAGCAACCTGAATTCAGCAGCACAGTAAAAGAATCTTTCACTAAAATCAAGGTAGATGCAAAAGTTTTTCAACCAATGTAAAACGATCATTATGATTCATTCCATCAACAGAATGAAGGACAAAATCCATATGATTGTGCAAAAAAAGCACTTGAAAGTTCTTAATCTCCTATGACAAAAATTTAACAAATTAAGTATAGAAGGAATGTATCTTGATATGAAAAGTCCATATTTATGAAGCACATAGCTAGCATCATACTCAATTGTGGAAAGTTGACCTCTATTCCTCTAAGATCAAGAATCAGCCAAGAATCCTCTCTCTTATCACTTCTAACCAACATAATATTGGAAGTTCTAACCAAAGCAGTTGGGCAAGAAAAAGAAACAAGAGCCATCTAAATCACAGAGGAAGAAGTTAAATCATCTCTGTTTGCATATGACATGGTCTTATTATAAAAAACCCTAAAGACTCTATCAAAAGTATTCAAAATAATAAATTTACTGCCTTGAAAGCATGAGGTTGTAAGTTTGATCCTGGTACAAAATAATAATGATAATAATAATAAATTTTGTAAAACTACTGCATGCAAAATTAACACATAAAAATCAATGACACTTTTATACACCAACAGTAAACTTTCTGAAATAAAGAAATCAAGGAAACAATACCATCTATAATAACAATATTTTAGAATAAGTTCAATCAAAGAATTGAAAGATTTGTATATTGAAAACTATGAAATTGATGAAAGAAATTGAAGAAGACATAAATGAAAAAATATAATGGGTTCATGGATTTAAAACTATATTGGTACAATATCCATGCTAAAAAATGATCTACAGATTTCATACAATTTTTATCAAACTCTCCCAACCCTATCCTATCTGACACTGTAGGGTTTACATCCATCCCTGATGAACAGAGTGGTAGCTGGGTGATATTAGATGTGGTCTCCCCTCATGTCCAGGGGACGAAGGCATGGACCTCATCATGTGTCAGCTCATTTCCAGTACTGCTTTGCCCAGTATAGGAGAAGACTGTGGCCTTGTCCTCCAGCAGAGTGCCTGTGGCTGACTATAATACTGTACAACTATTTCTGACCATTAAATGCTACTGTACTCTGAAAAAAATCTTTATTAAAATTTCAATGATGTTCTTCACAGAAACAGAAAAACAATCCTACAAGTCGACACACAAGAAACCCTAAATAGCCAAAGAAATCTTAAAAAAAAGAAAAAGACTAGAAGCATCACACTACATGATCTCAAAATACACTTTAATACAAAGCTATAGTAATCACACCTCTAGTATTTAAAATGGCATGATTCTAGAAATACAACAGGCACATGGACCAGTGAAACATTATAGATAGCCCAGAAATAAATTAATGCATTGTTGTTTGGTTGCTTTTCAACAAAGTGTCAAGGACAGAGGTGAATGAATAGCCTTTCCAATAAATCATATTAGGACAATTGAATGTCCATATGCAGATGCAAAGACTTGACGCTAACCTAGTCCCAGATACAAAACTCAACTCAAAATGTATTAAAGACTTAAATGCAAGATCTAAAACCAAACTATTTAAAGAAAGCAAAAGGAAAATTGTCATTGGACTTGGCAAAGAATTTTTGGATCCAACTCTAAAAGCACAGGCAACAAAAGCAAAAATAGGCAAATGGGATTGCCTCTAGAATCTTCTGCACAGCAAAGGACTATTAAATGCTGCTGTACTCTGACTTTGCACAGCAAAGTAAACAGAGTGAAGAGACAACCTTCACAATGGAATATCTGTAAACCATTAATGAGTTAAGGGGTTAGGTTAATGTCTAAAATATATAAAAAGCATTTCAAACTCAATAGCAAGAAAACAACCTGATTGAAAACAAAGCAAAAGACCTGAATAAGATAGAAGAGAAGAAATGCAAATGGTCAACAGGCAGCAGAAAAAATACTCAAGATCACCAATCCAAATGCAGTCCAAAATCACTGAGATACATCAACTCACTTTTATAAGAATGGCTATTATTCAAAAGACTAAAGATAACAAACGTTGTTGATGACGTAGAGGAAAGAGACCTTTCACATGCTACTTGTGAAAATATAAATTACTATAGAAATTTTTAAATAATAGTATGGAGGTTATTAAAAAATTATAACTAGAATTAACAATGATCCATCAATCCCACTTCTGAGTGTATAACCAAAGAAAATGAAATCAGTATGTTGGACAAACATCCAATTCTATATTTGTTGCTACATGGTTCACAATAACCAAGATACAAGATCATCTTAACTGTCCATCAACAGATAAATGATTAAAGAAAATTAGTCTTGTAAAAGAAGGAAATTCTATAATTTGTGATAACATGGATTAACGTGAAGGACATTATATTAGTAACATAAGCCAGGTCCAAGAAAAGGACAAATAGTGGGTAATCTTATTTATGTAGCATGCAAAAAAAGTTGAACTTACAGAAACAGACTAGAATGATGGTTATCAGAGGCTACTGGGAAATTGGAAGATGGTGAGATATTGACCAACGCATAAGAAGTTTCAGTCAGAGGAGTAAGTTCTGGAGATCTGTTGTATAGCATGCTAACAGTAGCTATTAATAATGCATTATATATCCAAAAATTACTTTAAAAAGTAGATTTTAAATGTTCTCACCACAAGAATAAAGGTAGCTTGATTTAATCATTCCATAATGTTTACAGATATTAAAATAACACATTGCTTACCATAAGTATATACAATGTTACTTGTCAATTTAAAAATACTTGAAAACCAATTTTCATACACAGGGAGATACCTTTTGGTAACCAAGCCTAAGCTAGGGGATGACCTGCCTTAGATAAATACAAAGACAAAGTATGTAAATGACATTTCACAAGACAAAAGAGAAATATTTTCTTATGTTTTATATTTCAAAGATAACAATATATAGATTAAACAATGCAGACTCTGATAGTTTTGAATCTACATTTCAGTTAGGATAGGATTTCAGATAGGATACCAAATAATTATAACTACTTAAAAGAATTCTGAATCTTTTCCAGTAGTGAAACCCATTAAGAATCTGCTGGTCCAAAAAGCATATTTCTCAGCATTCATTACAGAACCAGCATGAAGGACTCCAAGGTCTCGGCTCTTATGTGACTAACATGTGTCCACACAGCCACTGTAGATAAGGCCCCACCACAGTTTTTCACACACTTTGCGGATGTCAGCAAGAGAGCGGCCAGCTGGGGAGAAATTCAACCCAATTATAACACACTTCAGATCCTAATCAAAAGCAGAGCTCGGTTTCTTCCCTCCTCGTTCCCCAGTGTCCTGACTTCCCACATGGTTCTAACTTCTCTGTCCTAATGGCAACTTCATCATTTATAATACCCAAAGAATTTCCAAGGACATTTGTACTCAGGCATCTTATTTGTAGGTATTTCCTTTCTTATGTATTGTAGTTGTCTTCCTTGACTAATAAATACATTACAAAAAGAACTTTTAACTCCTATGAGGCAAGGCCAAAATAAACATGTGATTAAAGATTTAATTAAGTTTCCTTATGATTACAGATTTTTAAATATTGCTTACACTCAAGCTAGAATTTACATTTTGACATGTTAGGAGAAAATCTTGAATTTTCATCTTAAAAGTCTTAATGCTTTTGATGTTTCTGGACTTTGAAAAAACAAAACAAGTTCTGGAAATCCTCACCCAGAATGCACACAACTGGCAAAGAATTAGAGAAGCTGTACAACTTACAGTCTGACAAGGAAAATATAAACATTTCTGTTTGTGTCTAGGCGGCCGGGGTGCTTACAGGACTCAGAGCTGAAGGATCCTGCCACAATAAACTGGGTGACCTTGGAAAATTCATTTAATCTTCTGGAATTTTAACTTCTTCTCTAAAGTGAGGCTGAGAATGCCTCTTCCACATCTTCTTCACAGATGGTCAAGACACTTAAGTTCATATCAGAGAAATGAGGGTGAATGTTCTTGATAAACTGGGAATCACATAAAACAGAAATCTCACAGCAATACAATTGAAGGTCCACTAAAATTCTCATAATTAGAAATCTGAAAACTCTACCTAAGTCTAAGAATCGGAAGGACTTCACAGGCACACAAATGCCACTGGTTGTTATTAACAATTTGTGGCACTTAGGAATGGAACTGGTGATAGTTTCTGAGACTGTCAATGTGGCTTTAATTAAGCATGGGGAAAAGTACTATAGTGGCTTTGAAATTTCTACACTACTAAAACACCATGAAAAGAAGACTAGAACCTCAAAAATTCAAAAATAGTTAAGGAGATGCCAAAAGAATTTACATTTTAAAAGGCGGATTCTGTGAGGAAGAAAATGAAATATGGGATAAAATATGCCAGTTCCAAGCTGATCCTTGTTTTGCTAGATTAAATTATGCAATTCTGCTAATTCTGCCTGAATAGTTCCAGAGGCATCTTTTCTGCTACCAGTGATTGAATAGTGTAATAGCTTCATTAAAATGTGAACTGAGGTTATTTTATGAAGAATTTTTTTTCCTGGGTGAAGAGTATAAATGAATGAACCTCATCAAGGTAATCTCCAGTCCGAGGAGTATAATAGAAAAAAAAATTCCAGCATTCCAGATATCTTACAAAAATGAGTTTTGATCCAGGTGCATCATCCTGTCACTCATCCTTGAAGTCAACAAAAGATCTTTTAAATTACTGTTTTATTATTTTATATGCTTTTACAAATGCCTTTAAATCTAATACTGTAGTAATGTAGCATTTCAAATAAGTGAAATGGGTTTGAATTGAGGTGAAGGTAAACTTTGTCAATTTCTTAGCTTCCTTCCCGACCCAGAATGTAGGGCTGTCTATGTTCAACAAAATTTTCTGGGCATAGAAGATGTTTCTGATATGATTTGATTTACCTCTCAATACACAGCAGGCTTTTCACCCTTCTTATCTCTCTTCGAAGGGTTGAAATCCTGGAAAATACATTTTCAAGACTTTCTTTCTAGCAGGATTCTGAATGAATGAGAGGCTCATGAGAGCTGTGGGAAGAGGGAAAGACAGAGAGGCTGTTGCTTTCTGGTGGCAGCTATAAGCAGGCATGTGGGCCTCCATGGTGACAGATGTGGTGTTCAGCCAGCAGCCCCCACATGTCCCGCTGACAATCATGTCTTTGGTGAGTTTGGGGCAGCTAAGCTCTTCCCTGTGTTTCCTAAACTCCCAGCTAAAATCACACCTGTGATTCCTAAGCTTCCCGATCTCTTGATCTGGCAGTGACTTTCTTGACCTTAGCACCCCTTTTCTTTCCACAGCCATTCAGGCAGCTCAGCCTCTCTTTGAAATCCCTGTCTCCTTGTGATCTTCAAAGTGGCTTCTGTTTTCCCAGCAAGGCCAGAATCCTGACTGACACAGATGACTTGGGGCAAAGGATTTAGAACAAGGTGCTGGAGCAGAGAGGAGGCAACTTGTAAGGACAGGATGCAGTGAACACACAGAAGTCCTGAAAAGACCAGTGGCCCTGGGAGATGGTGAACGGAGACTCCTCATTGCTGAAGCAAGTCATGAACTACAGAGAGAGCCAAGTCCAAAACTGGGGGAAAATATTAGTGATTACATAAATAATGTTTTACTTATGGGCACAAAAATTTAAATTCATATAATTTTCATGTGTCAGGAAGTAGTATTTGTTAGGAAAATTGCCCAACCATTCAGAAACATAAAATACGCTTACATTATAAGTCATGCAAAAAACAGATGGTAGATTAGCTTTACTTATAGTTCTTCAGAAGTTGATAGAATATTCTTTTGTGTGTTTTTTATAACTGAAAAAAACAGTAAACAGTCTGTACTTGTGTTTTACATTTAATTTTATGTTTCTGAGGAGTGTTCATGAATAACTAGCTAACTAGGTAGTTAGCTAACTTGATAGTAAGATACATACATAGAGAGATACATAGATAAATAGATGAATGGATGGATAGGAATGCATGGATAGATGGAAAGACAGATATATCTAAATCAGTCCTTTTAAACTCTTATACAGTATTATAGCCTATTGAATAACCATCTTAGTTTTATTTATTCATTTTGTTATGCACAAAAGCTTAGGGTTTTTGTTTTCATTACTATAAACATGAGCTCCAAGTAATCTCACTTGTATACTCACTTTACTTGCATATATACAAGGATTTCTCTCTGGTACCAGATGAGAAATGACATTTCTGGGTCACAGAAGGTAACCATAGCCATTTTGTCAGAAATTCTAACTGGTCTCCAAAGTAATTTCCAGGCCCATCAGCAGCACTTGAGAGAGAGGCCACCCCCTCCTGTTAGTGTAGAACTTTGAAACTTTTCCTAATCCAAATGACTGTGAAATGGTGTCTCACTTCATTTTCATTCACATTTCCCTGGTTATTAGTAATTTTGATTATTTTAATGTTTATGAACCACTTTTCTTCTCTGAATTGCTTATGTCCTTTTGTCATTTTGTCATTTGGTTACCAGTTTTGTTGATTAGAAAGAAATCATTATGTTTAGGGCATTGATTCTTCTTTCCATAGGTGAGGTATCACAGAAAAGTATGGTGTGTGTTTAAATTTTTTTAAAAAATTATAGTAAAGACACATATGTCATTAATCCCCCTCAAAATACTGTCCCTTATTCTGAACTAACTTATCCCACCCTTCTTCTTACTTGCTGAAGCAGCTATGGGATTACTTTTTGTGCGTGTCTTTCATTGCACTGTTAGGGCTACCTAGTTCTTTCTGAATACAGTAAAGGCAGGTGTTTACTTTTCATGGTATTTTGGATTTTGAGATGCCAGATCTGATAAATGTGCCAGAGGAAGATACACTGTAATGTTTTTAGGAGGCTGCTTTTCTGTTGGGTGGAATTTGAGAGCAGTACTGACCATATTTTTTTTAATCACATTTTGTAAACACGCTCACAAAAGAGGACTTCCAGAACTGCTTCAGAAAGTGGCAAGAATGATGGGACAAGTGCATCCAAAAACAGGAGTAGCATTTTAAGGGGGGATTAATGGCAATGTGTCTTTTATTGTTGTGGATTTTTTAACATTTGGGATTCACCATAGATTTTGATAAACCTTCTCCCATTATTTTCTAATATGTTAATTTTATGAAGATTGTTATCCACCCAAAATTTATTCTTGTATATAAAGTGCTTGGCACACAATAGGCCCTCAGGAGATGTCTGCTGAACAAATGGCTACACTCCCATCTATTCATTCAGGACTTTGTCTATGGTACAGAGTTCAGTACTACCGCGCTTGTGTTTAACAATCAGTATGCTGCGTGCGTAGAATTGGCAGTGTGACTGCATGCATATATGCATAAACACTAAACCAAACAGTGATTATCTTGAAGATAGACAGTATACATGCTTTAGTAGCCTTTTATATTTTTGTTGTATATGTTTCTTATTCTTTGAGAGTCTATAGTGAACATTATTACATTCACGAGCCAAAAAAAAAAAAAACATGAAAACACAATAAACAAATCTGCAGGCCAACCTGGAAAATATAGATAGGTGTTAGCAAGAGTATTGAGTTGGCTCACCTTACATTTCTGGGGTTTGAAACAATTTCCCTGAAATTAACAGCACTAGACAGTCAGAGGACAAATTCAGTGGGTGACAGACCATCTAGCTTTTACTCTCTCTCCACAGGGAATGTGCATTTCAGGGCACGAGTGAGGGGCTTAGAAATTGGTGTACAAATGGGAAATAGCAGTTTTCTAGTATTTCAGTTTAGCAAAATGAAAGGAAATACAAGAAATGAAGATAGATCACCATAGGAGAGGAATGTTATCTGTCCTTTCAAACAGCTTGAAACTGACACGGGTGTGACCAAATGTTTTGGCAAACTGTCTACAAAGCTAGAGAGCTATCTACAAGCTCTTGACCTGGTACTGGAAAAACTGAGTTTCCTTAAAATCTTCAGTCAACACTTCTAATTCTATCCCCTGAGGGACTTTCTTAAAGCTGCAGCATGAGTTGTCCTGACTGTTTTTTGTCAGGAAAAGGGAAGAAAAAAATCCCTAAATGTTTGTATTTGCTTACATTCTAATGTTTTTGTAAGAGTTACATTTAAATTAAGAGTTACATTTAAACAAGTTCCCGATGATGAGTGTGATCACTATATATATCTAAATTGTACCAATAAACTTAATAAAAAATGCTTGTTACAGAGGTTGATAGATGTCATTTTGAAAGTTGAAGTGAAACCATGTATCAGAGAACAAGAAGTATTCATGTGTAAAATTTAAAATAAAATAGTTGCCAGACAACTTCTTGTCTAAAAGAAACAAATCTGAGAAAATATGAGTTGACTTCTTATATTACGAAGAATTAAGCTTTCCATTATATATGGCTGAAAATACTCCAAAAGCATGATTAAAAACTGTTAAGGAAAACCTCTTAGGCTTCATACTTTCAATTACCTTAGTATGAATTTTCACATATTGAAGGAAACATCATATGATTTCTTACTCCCTGTGATGTTCAAAATCTGTTATTATGATTAAATGAATGTTCTGTGTATCTCAGATTAATGTTTGTAGCAATGGCAACACAAAAACAGAAACCCTAAGCTTTTATGTGTAACAAAATGAATAAATAAAATTTAAATGATTTCATGCTTTATACATGTAGATGAATGTGAGTGTTATAATTGGTACTTTAAGTGAAGTACACAATTTTCTTATCTTTTCATAATACATTGAATCTAAATGCTCTGCCCTCCATACAGAGAGCACTGAGTCCTAGCCCATCTCTAAGTATGAGGTTTCCTTTCCAATTAGATAACAATCTCTCTATATCTCTCTTGGTCTCTCTGTCTGTCTCTCTCTCCCTCCCACTTGTTCTTGTTCTATTTGACTCTCATTCCATTTCAAACATTGTACCAGATATTTTTCTTTAGAAATTCCTTTCCTCCTTGTTTCTAATGCATGAGAACCATTTTCTTAAAAGCCTGGTTTAAAATGTAAGTCCCAAGAGTCTTCTCTTTTCTCAAGTTGAATTTCCTAAAAAAAAGAAAATTTTCAAGTAATATAAATAAAAGAACTACTATGAGCAAATAGACACATGAAACAAAAAAATGGAGCTTGGCGGGGTGTACGGCAAAGCAGTGTAAGGGTGAAAATGATCAAAATACAGCATGAGCATGTACAAATCTACCAAGATGAAGCCAATTATTCTGTATAACAAATATGCATGAATAAAAAGTGCAGGGAGAAAAGAATTGTAAAGTAACAAGTGAAAGGCCACTAGAACTCAATTTCCTGGCTGCTGTTGGTAAACTCATCCAGCTGTTCAGAATTTTTCTCTTAGTTTCCTAATTTATAGAAATTCAAACTATTCTTTTCTGGAAATTGTGAAACTTTTATTCTGAGTCATTTGTTCAATCACTTTTTAAATATTCAATTTCATGCATAATCAAACACTAATAAAGCTGTGTGAGATCGTGTATGCTTTTACTTTTAATAACATTCTTCTGTATGGGTTTGGTATAGCAGTAGAACAGACTGTATCACAATCTTTCTATTATTTAACTTTCTTGCTCTGAGTGAGAATATAAATTTTCTGCTATAATTATTTCCACATCTAGATCATCTTTCCTAGGATAAATATCGCATTTCCAATTCTCTGGTTTCACTAACCAATGGTAGTCGTCCAGTGATGTTTAGAGTTTTGTTTAGTAATAAAAATGAATCAGTTTTCTACATCATATGCTATTTGAAATTTGTTTATATGTAAATTGACCAGGTCTTATGGAAGGTTTATTTTGGAAATACAAATGAACTTTCTTTAGTAAACTGCAAACAATTTGGATGTGAGGTATTCTACTAATTCATATGGTACAACTAGAGCAGCAAGAAATTAGGAGTAAAGACATGTATCAATTATCTCCCCATAGGAAAATGACAAACAAGGTGTAGCATATTAGATTAAAAACAGAAACAACTTCCAACCATGATACACAGTTAGAAAGGGGAGGCTGCGAGTGGATTGATATTGATTGAACCATCAGCTTTGACCACATCTTCTACAACTTCTTTCATTGTACCCCAGTGGCTGGACCAGTGCTTTGTCTTTCCTGCCATCCCAGAGACAGACAAGTGCACATGAACACATATGCATACACATGTATACATACACGCACACACAGGAACACATCACACTTCAGCTCTGACCTTTCTCTACTGTCTCTGAAATGCCTCCCCTGATACACAGAAGAACACACTTCAATCGGGGGCAGTCTTTATTTTACACACTGTTCTGGTTTAGTTATAAAATGCCTTCCAAAAGTGTAGCTTATGGAAGAGAATGGAATTATGGTGCCACTACAATCATTGGTGAGTTAGCTCACTGATGAGTTTATAGCAGAATGTGCTGGCTGGAAAAGGGAGCCACAAAGCCTCAAAGGTGTGACCCAAAGAGCATATTTTTGTTTGTCTCTTTCCTCTTTCCCTACTTCCTGGACACCAGGCATTGAGCATCTGTTCCTCTGCCAGGCTGCTCTACCTCCTGTTTCTGCCTTGAAGGCAGCTGACCACAGACTGTAACCATGAACCAAAATAGACCTCTCCCCCTTTAAAGTTGCAGGTTTGGTACTTTGCACCAGCAATGAGAGAGTGGCTAATATACAAACCTAATGTCTTAACTTTCGGGAGTTATGGAACTTGTATCTGAATTAGACCTGCCAGGAACCAGTCTTTAATAGGATTTGAGCATTATAAAATCATGAGATTATGCCTGTCTTGTTATTAGTTTCACCCAATATAATGGTAACCTCATTAACCATACTAGAAGCCCAGGACATACCCTTGACAATCATCAGTCATGTCCTCCTGAATTCCACTCAGTCATTCCTGCTTCCAAGGGCCTCTCAAGTCCATCTACTTCTTTCCATCCCTGTTACCACTTCCCTGGTGGTGAACACCACACTCTTTAGCCTAAGTTACTCCTGTGGCTTTCTGGCTGGCCTCCCTTCCTTCAGGCTAGTCGCCTTCAAATTTAACCTCTATCTTGGAACCAGAGATGTTTCTGCAACATGGAACCAGGCACACAGTAGGCTCACCTTTTCAAAATTATCCTTGTCATTCCCAACCATAGCTGTTTTCTTTCACCTCCTTTAATTTCTCATACTTTCTCTCATCTGTAGATTTCCTCACAATTAGAATAATGACTTGGAGTCACACATCTCAGCACATTCTGCTGAGGAATGAAAATGCAATATGGCTTAGGTGTCACCTTTGGGTTTTCAGGAGCACAACATGCTTCTGTTTTGATGAACTGTTTATTTTTTTCTTCAAGAAGCAACGAAAACCTCTCAGCATGGGAATCTCACAAACCCAACTGACTGACACAGAGTTCTTTAATATGACCTCAAAGGGGCACTTTTACGAACAGGATATGATTGGGTTTCAGGATGAAGGTTGTATAAACTCTCTTCTCAGTGGCACTTGAGAATCTGTTTACACTACCCCCTGTTGCATGGTTCCTCAGGATTTCAAATCTGTTGCTAGAAGAGGTAGTAAAAAGGAGTCCTAACTATTTATCTAACCAGACAATTCATTTGTAGTTTTTAAGAATCCCTGTTCCGTGTGTTACACAAAATAGGCAATGAAAATCCAAACTTTCTACATCTGCAATTGTGTCTTTTGAAGATTAACAACCTAGATGGAACAGTTCTCTGGGAGACCTCCTGAAATCCTTCCTCAACCAAGAAGAACCATGTTATGGGATGAGCAGAGGCAAACCTTTCTTCATTCAACAAATAAGTGCATATTGGCGTGGTCCTGTGTGCTGCCTAGCCATCTTATTACTTCACTACTCAATTTACTTTGCCATTGTTACTGTTTGCTTTTCCATGTGCTCTTCCTTCAGCCTTCTTCTCTGCCTCATCACTCTGCCTGATGACCTGGTTTTTCATCTTATGGAAAAATACAAGAAATGAAAAGACTATTTTCTTTCCTGCCATCAACCTGCATACTTAGTTGTTTCCTTCTCTCATCCCCCACTGCAGTGGTGATGAATGACCTTCCCTTCGCAGTGCTCTGAGCCTGGTCTTCTATCATGCAATAATCTTACCCATTCTCATCTGTGCAGAGATGTGGTCCTGTACATGTTCCCTCTTCCATCATCAGTTCCTACTGGATAAAGTCCACTAAAGCACACCATGCTCTCAAATCTTCTTGCTATAATTCTCTGGTCCCATGTTAGCAAAACTCCTTTTAAAACAGCTACACATACTTTTTGTCTCCTAAGCCCTTTTGACATATTCTTCCATATCTGCTATATTTAGCCATCAATAACCTTGTGTTGCAAATCAAATGTTTGGATTTCAGTCTTTATTTCACTCCATCTCACAAGTCATTCTTCATTGGCTTCATGACCTTTTGCTAATGAACCACTCTTTCGTGTCTTTCACACATTCTCACTGTCCCTCTGTGTTTCTCTAAATGTCAGCGTGCTCCAGGGATCAATCTCAGCCTTGATCTCATGTCTTTTCTGCTCTTTTCTCTTCACTTTGCTTCTCTTCTGTCTACACATATTCCTTAAGTCAGGGTGTTAAGTATTATCTACATATTCATGATTTCCCAATTTAAATCCTTGCACATCTTGCCTGAGATCTGGGTTTATTTTTTCAACTGCCCCTGTCTAAGAAGCTTCTCAAATTTCACATTTCTGGATCCACCCCTTGATATTTCCTCTAAAACGTTCTCCTCCCTCAGTGTCCCCTCTAACAATCCCATTCTGCCAGTAACTTGGGTCAACATTTTTTCTCTTTTACACTCTTCATCTGATCCATAATGATATGATGTCAGCTGCATTTTCAAATAAATCCTGGCCCCAACCATGTCTCAGCCCTAAATGCTATCATCTAAACTAAGCCACACTTTTTTCTCTTGAGACAGTGGTAAGAGGTTTTTGCCTACAGGCTATTCTTCATCTAGAAGCCAAACTGATCCTTTTAAAAATATAACTCAAATCGCATTACTTGCCTCCTTAAAACTCACCACTGGCTACCCTCCAATCTTAACATCCAAAATTCTAATTCTGGCTGTTAAGATATTTTATAATCTGCTGCCAATCATAATTGTGAAATACAAAATCCCAAATACTGTAGTCCTGAGGGTTGAAATTTTCAAAAATCAAAATTCCTAAAGTCTACAATCTCTAAAATATAAAACCCCCAAAACCATAATCCCACAAGATTAGAATAGTGACTGTTGATATCCTGAAAGCTGAAATCCCACAAACAACTACTCCTTTTAGGGGGAAAAAAAGGTGAACATCAGAGGAAAAGAAAGTAAAATTCTGGGAAAATGATTTATGTTTGGGGTTGTAAGCAGGACGGTGAAATCACTTCAGTGGAATTAACATGTAAAAGCCCGCTAAAGCTTGAGTTTTTCCAGAGAAGACTTGGCAGTCAGTTTACCAGAGGCCGGGAGAGACTGCATTCATATAGAAAGCAAGCTGTCTCTGAAAGCTGGGGTAGATTCTTTTCTGCCGCCTTGAACATCAGAGCTGCATGCTGTCTGGCCCTGAACTCCAGGATTTCAACTAGTACCCGCTTAGGTTTCCAGAATTTTCATTTTTCCACAATATTTTAAATTCTAAATTTTTTTTTTGCAATTTTCTTTGCAATATATTGTATCATTGCAGCATTTCAAAAAAAGGAAGTATAAATTGTGACTTTTCAAGAATTCTCATTTACTTCACTTTTTGTCTGCAAATATGACTCCATGAAGTTGCATAATTGTAACTTAGTTTGTAAGCATTATGCATACACATAAAAACACTGATGTCTGTCTCCTCGCTAAATATAGATATAACCATTTTGTGCACCTATACTTGTGTAAGATAAAATATCTTAAGATCTCAGCACCTTGGAGAACTACTTGGGCAGTGGTGGTCCAGACAGGTTCCTGATGGTTCCTATCCAAGGCTTACATAGTGCACCACCATATTTCAGATGACCACAGTTAGAAAGAGCAGTCCATGCAATTACCAACCACTGTGAGATACATGTATTCATTTCACCTTAGAACTTAGGTTTCTCTGAATATGATTCATCTGCTTATATTTGTCACATCTGTGCAGTTGCAATTAGTATACCAGAGTGTTCATGCTCACAAAAATACGTATGCTATTATTGCCTGTTTTATTATGTGAAATAGCCTATAAAATAGTCATGGTTTTTGTTTTTTTCTTCAGTTTTTTACTTTTTTTTTTTTTTTGAGGCAAAGTGTCACTGCATACAAGGTGTGGTTGAAATAAATGATGAATGTCTAAATAAAAAGATACATTAAAAGTAAAAGACACATTGCTTTTAATCTCCCTCAAAGGAGTTCCCCTCATTTTAAACACACATCACGTCAATCCTGGCCACTTTCTGAAGCAGTTGTGAGAGTCTTCTTTTATGTCTTACCAAGGCATTATCCAAAATACTTCCCACAGAAAATCAGATTCATAAAAGCAGAACAATGTGTCCTTGTCCACCTGCTTCACCAGATTTGGCACTGTGTGACCTCTGGATCTTCCTAAAGCCAAAATGACCATGAAAGGGAAATGTTTTCAATTGACACGGGATAGCAAGGCAGCCATAATGACTAGCAGTCCTCATGAAAGAGGAGTTCCAAAATCATTTCTTAAAGTGGCACAAATGATGGTACAAGTGTGTTCAAAGTGAGGGGGTAGATTTTGAGGAGATTAATGCTAAGATAATTGCTGTATAATATTTTAGACATTCTCTGTTTTTCAGTAATATCACATTATAGTCCAGGCTAGCCTTGAACTTGTTATGTAGCCCAGGCTGGCCTCAAACTCCATCAGCCTCCTGCCCAGAATTATAGGCATGTACTACCACACCTGAGTTTTAGTCATATTTTTATGTTTCAAATAACCCCCCCTTTTAAATGTAAGTAGTCATCTTTTAAATGCTTTTTAAAGTTTATTTCTTTCAGAATTATATTTGTAGGCTTTGATCTTTTAGATTTTTAGAGTTTAGGGATTTTAGAGCTTAGAGAGTTTGATTTTTTGAGAGTTTAAATGAGATTGTTGCACTTGGGATTTTAGTGTTGTGGGGTTTCTAGCCTATTCCTGGCTTTTGGGCCTAAGTTTTTATCTTACTCTCCCTGATTTGTTTTTCTGTAGCCCAGGGACTCTCTCCATTTCCAAAGCAGACAAATTATTTCAACCCCATCTCAAGATTTAAACCATAACTTTCCTGCAATTCAGAACACTCCTCTCACGGAGGCGGTGGAGACCCAGAGAGCTTCCTAATACATACTGTCCAGAGTTCACATAGTCCACCACCATATTTCAGATGACCACAGTTATGAAGTGGGTTATGAGCAATTACCAACCACTGCGACATACAAGTACACATTTCACTTGGGTACACGTTTCTCTCTGGAAACCTCACTTAATTTAGGACCTTGCTCAAATCTCATCACCTCCATGAATATTTTTAGTACCTCATGATAGGCAAAATAGTAGCATTAAAGAGGTAACATGTTAATATCCCAAATCAATAGAGATATTAGTTTATACAACAAAGATGAATAAAGGCAGTGATTGGAATTAAGATTGCTAGTCATCTGACTGTAAAGTCAGGAGATTATCCCCCATGAAGTATGATCAAGCTGGGCCCTGTGTAACGGGGATATTTTAAAGTGGGAGAGGGAGACAGACAAGTTGACTGAGAGAGATGACAGTAAAGAAGGATTTGGGAAGACACTGTTAGCTTTACAACTGAAAAAGGGCCATAAAAGAAAGAATCTGGGCAGCTGTAGATGCTGGAAAAGGAAAGGAACTAAATTTTCCCTTCAGCTCCCAGGAAGAACCAAGCCCTGCCAAGCCCTTGATTTTAGCCCAGAGAGACCTGTTTTAGACTTTGCCTTCCAAAACTCCAGGATAATCAATTAGTGTTGTTTCAATCCACTAAGTATGGGATAACTTATTATAGCAACATGATAAAGTAATCATTGTGAACACGCTTGCACACACGCTCCACTCTGCCACCTGGGCCTCCAGTGTGTCACTGTTATTTCGCAGTGAGAGTTCAGGTCTTATTCAAGCTCATAGTCTCAGGTTTCGTGGAAGGGTCACTTGTGCGTAGTCATGAACATGAAGCTTATTTTCCACTCTACTGTTCTCTTTAGAAATCATTCTGGAGTAAAACCAGTTGAAATTAAAAGGTGAAATCATTTTTTATTAAAAACATTGTGATGAATAACTTTACTTGAGTGGCAGGAGGAGGGCATCCAGTCTTCCTAGATGATGTGTGGAGCAGCCTGAGAACTTGGTGGAACAGAGGGTTGATTGCCTACACAAAAGTCACACTCACACCTTCAAGTCTGTTGACACAGTCAGCTCCCTTTGCTTGCCACATGTCTTGCCCCACACTGCAAATGTGGGGCATGGGCTGAGAGCCTTAGAGATCCATGCCATGTGAGTGACCCAAAAGCATGTGTTGAAGATCTTCATTACAAAAAGAAGTAAAAGCAGTTCGAATTCCCTAAAGGCAAACTCTTTTGTTGTACTTCCTTCTAATCCTATTTGAAAGGTTTGGACACTATTTAGATCTGTGCAGATAAAGTATCCCACATTTACAAAGTTAGCATGGTTTACCTTTGAGCCATTGCTCGGACCTGTGATCTGTGAGAACTAACCAAATTCAGCTCCAAGTGGAAACTTTGACAGTGTGGGCAACCACATCCCCTTCCCGTTTAGAGGGATCTTGGATGCAGATGATGTAAGGAATCTCTATGAGCTGGGGCCTCTGTGTGACTTCAATGGATAGAGCCCCCCTATAAACAGACACTGAACAAACAATGTGACCAAGAAATTAAGTCAGATATCTCCAGTCATTTTTTCCCAAAATCTTAGCTGGGCTCTTCATTACCTAATAATACACATGAAGAGAAAGTCTTATCATCTGAGTCCAACATATTTTGATGTTGTTTTTGTTTTGCTTTATCATTTCTTACTAGGAGTTGGATTACAACACTACCCAGGGTTATTAGGAGTTGGATTATTAGGAGTTGGATTACACCACTACCCAAGGTTGGGATGCAGTGCATTATGCGGGCCATGTGGGGTCCTTGAACAAACCCATTCCTGGAGCAAAACTGTGAGATTTCTGCCCTAACCTCTGCATACCTTGGAAATGAGAACAGATTCATAGAGGTTCCTGTGACATCACAGGCTAATCTGCATGTTTATGTCACATACCAGGGCTACAGGAAAAAAAAAAAAAAAAAAAAAACTATAGTGTAGCTAAGTCAATGCCCTGCAGTGCTGTTGTTAAATACTGATTCTGAGAACTATAGTCATATGTTTGAAGTGAGATCTCCTTTTGATTAGTGACTACCAGTGAAGGCATCTGGGCCTGAATTTCACAAGCACAGGGAAATTTCAACATGTTTTCATTCAGTTCTCTTACCAAGCACATTCTGAAGATATTATCCTCCATGCAAAGAATGATAAAGCAGAACCTACATGATGATCTAATTGTTCACCCTCATTTAGGGGCAGCAGCCCACACTCTTCAAGGCAAAATAGTTATCCTTACATCTCCAGATATTATTTTATCAGGGCTTCCGCAGTCTAAGGAGTTTCATGCCCAGATGCTCATGGCAATAGTCAGAAATCCAAACTTGATTATATCAAATACACAGCTCTCCTACATTCTCCATATAGATTCTTTTCACTTTATTTCTTTTTCTTTTTCTTTTTTACTTATATACAGTAAAATTCACTCTTAGTGATATACAGTTTTGTTGGTTGGACAAATACTATGCAGCCATGAATCCAGCACCACTCCCAAGACATGGAAAGTTACCCCACTCTCTCCAAATTCTCTGTGCTACCCACCTCCTTTCTGTCCAGTATTAGAGAACAGACCCAGGGCCCCCCACACACATTAGCCCTTTACCACTGAGCTACATGCTTAGTTCTTTTTTCAGTTGTTACTTTGAGGCAGAGACTTGCTAAGTCTCCTCAGCTGGGCTTGAACTAGTGCTCCACCTGCCTCAGCCTTTTAGGTAGCTGGGTTTAAAGGTGTGAGACACAGCACCCGGCTGTGCTGCCCCTTTAAAACCAGTCCTTCCCCTTCCCAAGGCCTAAATATTTTTTATAAAGACACATTTTTTGTAGTCTTTGTCTCACCTTTACAAAATTAATCAGAAGGGCAAAGGATCACTTTCACCAGTGTTTACAGACATAGAAAAGCTTCTCAATTTGGCAGGCTTTTGTGGTGCTACCCTAAATGATTTAAGCTCTGGCATTTCTGCAAGGCTGGAGTTGAGCGCTACTCTGTCCAGACTGGTGACATTCATCTGAGAGCCAGCTACCAGACACCCCGTAACTGGTGCACTAGGTAGAATGCTTTGAGTATAACTAATCTATCAACAAATCATGACCTGCTTGCATTTCTTTAATCTTCTTACAACATAGCCTAAAAGTGACATTTTGAAATCTATTTTAGGATTCATTATGCAGAAACACCTTGCATCATTAGTAACCATGTACTGGAATTGAATTTTGAGAAATGAAATACTAATTTATAAATGTCCTAAACATGCTTGAGGATTAAAAGATGAATGTGTGTTTTAAATACAGTCAATAACTACATTTTTTTACATCTATCTTTCTTAGAAATTCATGTTCCCGCATCCGCATGGTGTTAAGCTGGGCTCACACAAGCAGAGCTCTTGGTAAGGTTGGCAGGTTTGTCACAAACACATCTCATGTCAAGGACTGGATACATGGTGTGTAAAGTTTGCATGTGCATATCTCGACCAGTCTGCTTCAAGGTCTGAGTGCATGTTTCTACTTTCAGAATAATTTCAAGACTGTTTTCTACAATTCTCCCAGAGTCCTCAGCTGCTCCTGGGAGTATGACTGCCAAGAACCTGGGAAGCCTGCTCCCTCACCCAGACTCCAGCTCCCAGAAAGAATTTTGCAGATTAAGCAACAGGCGCCTAGTGTTCATACAGCTCAACTCACTCGCCATAGAGCAGGTCTGGTTCCCATTTCTACTTGGAGTTTCAAGGACTTCCTTTTTCTAATTGCTTCCTTGGTTGCTATGGGCCGTAAGAACCACAGTCTCCTCCCTTCTCCTATCTGGATTCAGTTGCTTTCTATCACATGGGAGTCAGAATCGATCAAGATTTCTTTAGGGATGGATTGATGTTGCCTCTGTCAGGTCAGCATATTCAGGCCTAGTAACCATCACGAATCATTCTCAGAGACAAAAAAAATCAGCTGATCTTAATGACATCAGTGGAAGATTTCTACACATGCTTGTGTGTGTACTTTTGTATGTGCTGTGTATATTATACGTATGTATACATGCATATGTACTTACAGATGTTTAAATAGAGAACTATTTCTCCATGTGCATATGTATGTTGTATATATTATACACATATATACATTAATATGTACATATGGATTTATAGGTATATAGATGCATAGATATATAGATATACAGATGAATAGCCAAACTTGCTCTGCTTATTGCATTATTTATTCTTAAAAGAGATAGGTTATCTTTGGTTCTTTGTTTCCTCTTTTTAAACTTTCAGTTGAACTTATTCTGCTATTCCCAAATTCTGTCACTTGTATGATTTTTTTTTTCTGTCATTTACTTCAGTAGCTATGACCTATACTTTTCTTTTCTTTGTTCTTGAAAAAAAGAGAAAAACCTGATTTCTTTCTAGGGAAGCTCAAATCAAACAAGCCTTATGCTACCAATATGTTTCCCACCCCTCACAGGAGATGAAGGGAACACCCCAGACTATCAAAACCCAATCCTGCACCAGTCCCAGAGCCAGATGCTTGGGGCTGCTCCTTGTTGCAGGGCCCCTCAACACAAAATAAAACAGACCCCCACCCCCCGAAAAAGGATTCTGTTATCCAAGCTGAAACACAATTCAAACAAAAAATTATCATTCTGGAACTTCAGAATTCCCTAACCAAATCAATTTGCTTTAAATTCTAAAATATTAAACCACAAAGATAATAAATTAAGGCCAGGCACATCCTAATATAATAGTCTTTCTTAGATGACGTCTAAATCTCAGTGGCACCTCCCACCTCTTCCTGTTTGCTTTTTATATGGGTCCCTAATCGTGAGTGGTTCCCAGCTGTACTGCCTCTGTTATTATTAGGGTTGTGATGATTATCATCATTTATTAGCACACTCCATTATTTTTCTCTTCAAAATGTAACATTTGAGCATCAAGAACAATCAAGCGTTGTGTGTTCTATGCTTTGGTTACTACTGTTGCATTCAGTCTTTCATTATTCCAAAGATGAAGTGTCTATTTCACTATTTTCATTCATTCTGCTTCTTAGAGGAAGGAGGCCGATCTAACAACCATTTAATGCACAGGCTAGTTGGAAAAGAAGTAAACACTGGAAGGGTCTTAGCAAACACAGACATGAATATCGCAGATGTGATATTTTAAATTGCTTAAGGCACAGGGCATATTTCTGAGAGCTCCTGGGGCAAAAGTGAAAGAAACCAATTTGGGGAGGGGGTGGAATCTGGTTCCACTGAAATAAAAGAGAAAGACAAGGGAGATGAGAGAAGTGCTTTTTTGGAGCCACTTGATTTTGTACAGAACAGCGAAATTTTCTACTCTTTGCACCACCCCCACCACCATATGCTTCCCTAAAATTTCCTTTTTCCATACTTGAAAGGACCAGAGTTTAATAGTATTCATGCATTTGAAATGCTAGGCTAGCCCACGCTTCCTTCCTCTGTTTCTGCATTTATCTTAAGAAGTAAGACCAAAAAAGCCAAATTACATGATAAGGTGAACAAAAAAAAATCCAACGTATATCATAAGGTGAACCAAAAAATGAGTAATGATTATATAGGGAAATACAGCAACAGGTAGTTTAAAAAGAAAAGGCAGTTGAGTTAAATAAGTTGAGATGCCGGATGACAGAGAGATATACAGAGACTACTAAATTACAGGCCAGTCTACCTCAGAGTCTTGGCTGAGAAAATACAGTATATTTCACTAGCAAAATACTAAATCATAGACACTCCAGGGGTCTGCATGTCATTAAAACTTCAAATTTACTTTGGATGTCTAGAAGTCAGATACTGTGGTAAAAGTACAGATATCCTTACAGAGGAATACAAGCAATCTAATACTAAATGTATATATCTGCTGTGTGAGTGTCAGTTTGTATGTGTCCATCAGAGACAGTGAAATGGTGACACTAGGCAGAGAGTTACTCAGAGGCACCTGCCTGGGGACCTTGAGAGGAGATCCTGGGAGCTTGAGTAAACCAGGGATGCAGCCAACTCATAATTCCCACTGAGAAAAAGCCTGCTTGGAAACCTCTGATTCCTGAAGATCTCCTACTGAAACTGCTTCACCTCTTTGGCTTTCTCAGGAGCAAACACTGGGGTGGGGGAAGCAAGAGAAGATGAACAGTGCCCTGGTGCCCACTAGGGCACCATGGAACCCAGTCATGATCCTGATCTTACTTTCCAAGAGGACCTTTCTTCTCCCCATTTCTGAAAAGAAGATGCAGTGAACAGGCTTGGGAATAAGCAGACCTGTATCACAGTCTCGCAATTGTCCGGTCTTGAAAATAACTTTGATGTCTATTTCCTTACTCAAAAAACAAGTTTTAAATAGTTGTTTTGGGTTCTAAATTAGAAAGAATGTGTGTAAAGTGACTGGCACACAGTAATTATCAATAAGTATAACACATGTGGCAATTCTAACTGCAAAACTCAAAGTCAGAGTCGGCAATGTCTGCTTCCACCACTCAGTTTTGGTTCCTAGGGTCCTCTCTGCCCACAAAACTGATGCTGGAACTAGCTAGACTGGCATTTGCCCTCTCTACCTTCTTCACTTGCACAGCTTCACATCATGTGAATCCCTGCCTGTATCTCCTTAGAACACATAGAGAAAGTACCTGGTACAGGGGAGAGATACAGCCCTGCACCCACTCAGCAGCAAAGGCCTGATCTGAGTTTTCAGCCATTTCCCACACACATACTTTCAGGCCATTCATAACTGCCATGGAGGTTTCTGTGCCCATAGTACCCCCTGATGGCTGACACGGGGAACTTTCTTTTCCCAAAGATTCCTATGGCTCTCAACGAGGCTCCCCTTTTTCACAGGTTGCCGCACTGTTCATTCTATCATGAATCATCCATTGCTCCCAAACATTCTGCAGCCTTCCTTGCCTTGCTTTTTTTTTTTTTTTTAAGATTTTTTTTTTAAGTTCTGGCTCAGATACTTCAGGGACATCCTTTGCTTCCTTTCTTTCCCTCATTTTTTTTTCCTTACAAGAACAAATGAATCTTCAAATTACTGTGATTGTATTATGGTTGGAAGTGAAATTGTAGGATGTATCTGTTTTCAGGGGGAAAAAATCCCATGTATTTCGAAGTAAGATATAGTGTAAACCCAGCAACATTAATCTCTAAAGCCTTTTGAGACTCCAGCTGTCTTCTTCAGGACCTGCACAAAGAGGCCATCTCTTCCCTCATCTTTCTCCAAAGTAACACTGATCTTTTCTGGATTATGGTCCTATTTATTTAATTGCCCACACTATATTAGTTTGGCTGATATTGTTTCACTACAAATACAAACCTGCTACAGTAAGGGTTAAGGGCATTCCTGTGGGTTACTCTGGAAGTGAAAGTACAATCTTTCAGTTAGTTCCCTATGGGAAAGTGAATTCAAAGCTCCAAACAAGTGTTTTAGAATGAACCTTGGAAAACATTATCTATTGTAATTTAACACTGGAAAATTTTTATTGGGAGTGGTCAGTTTTTAAAAATTCATTTGGATGCCTGGATTCTCTGATTTTTATCTACTGAGCCATGATGTCTCCTGGGGTTAGTGCTTACAAAGGTATTCAGCTGTCACTTATCTGGATAGATACTGATTCTTTGTTTATCAAAGGAAAAACCAGATCCTGATTTGATGTGCTATGGCATGTACTAGAAAGTTCTAAGACTACATGTTGCTTCTTGGTGAAAACACTTTAAGCATTTCTCATGAACGCTTCTTTTCCTGAATGCAAATTCAAGTAATACCAACAATTTGTGTTTTTGTGTGTCAATGTCTGAGTTTAAAATATTTTTTTAAATACAAATGTTTTGGCCAAGAATGATTACAATCATATTAAATAATTTCTTCTGATACAGTAATTTTATTCTTAATCTAGAGGTCAAAACCTAGAAGGCATCTCAAGTCTTGATAAAATGAGTAATTAAAAACTTTCTGTTACAAAAGAACAACAAAAAACTTAATTTTATTATTGTTAAATTTAAAAATAAAAGCTGATGAAACATGAAATAACTGAATCATTTAAAGAAAGGACAAATAAGCTATTGTAACCATATACACATAAGCAAGAAAAATAAAATTTTTAAATGTTTTTATAGAAGACTTCCTTAATTTGGTCAGAACTCAAGGTAATATTTGCATGGGTTTTTTGAAATAATTTTCATATTCCTTGAAAACTGAAATTATTCTTCCTTCAACAAACAAATTAAAGGAACAAGTGTGTAGCACCCAAGCAATTTCATCAAAATTCTTTTAAAAATGGACATTTTACATACATTCTAAACACACTAAAATAACAAAAATACACAGAAATCAAGAATGATATCATAAAATAGTTGTGCAGTGCACTAGGTATTTTAAATGATCATCAAAGACTATTATTTGAGTTGACACATTCATATTTTTCTGGAAAGAGGTATTTGCTTTCTGATAATATGTATCATTTGAATTCTTAAAGTTTTTGGTGCTACAGATTAAAACGTTTTGAAAACAAGTGTTTTCAAAAGCATTACATTTAAATTATTTTCTCAGAACCCAAACAGAAAACACCAGAGGAAACATAAGCAGACCGAATTGTTTAAAATGTATTTTCCCTTTAATTAAATAAGAAACATCTGTCTAGGGATTTTGGAAATGAATGTAACCCATCCACACTCTGCCTGTACTAGTTTGCATCCAGCGTCCGATATTTTGAAAGAAAATTCTTTCTTCCTGTAAAGAATTAAATGGCAACACAGAGTGAGAGTTAAGTCTCCTGCACTGTCTCTCGCCTCTGGAGTCTGGGAAGTGGAAATGCTAAGAAACTATCTTTTCACACATCTCTCCCAGTGATGCAATCAAATACTGTCCGGAGGCAAGGTTAGAACACAGAAGTGTATTTTTCCAAAGCATGGCCTCTTCTTCAAAACGTTCACCTCTGGTCAGTAAGGAAAGAGGTTACAAGGATTCCCCTAGTCCTCTGGATGGAAAATAATACCCTTTCCTTGGGGTTCACTAGACATTTTGACTCAGGGTTGAAACACCAGAACCTGTCACGCAGACAGAAGGAGCACAAAGGAAGTGGGAAGTTGACTCCTGGATGGTTCAGGTTCTTTCAAATCAAGGCCAGAGTCCCCAGTGACAAACATCACTTACTGGTGGTGTCAAATGGTATCTGCTTGCACGGTGCAGACCCCTCAGCAGGCCAAGGACAGTAGTACACGGCACCCCCTTCCACGATATCCGGCTGGCTGGTGTTGGCTTTGGGCGCCCCCACCAAGACGCTGGCTCTGCAAAAGAGTTGGCGAAAGTCACTCCTGGGGCAGGGAGGGGGTCATAAAAGCGTGGGCGAGCAACGCGGTCAGGAGTAGGGGTTGGAGGGACTGCTATGGGAGATGGGGACGCCGGCAGACTTGGTGCGCTCTTGGGAAACCCAGTTCTTCTCTAGGTGGAGCTGTGAGCATACCCTGAGAGCAGAAGGAAGAGGACAGAGCCCAGCTGCTTGCAGCCCGCAGCGCTTGCGCCCAGACACTGAACTGTTGCAGGCTCTGTGTAAACAGACCACGCTGTGGTCAGTGCAGCAACTGGCTAGTCCGTGGAGTCCTCTCCTCTTCCTTTGTATGATGCACAGCCTTTGCAACTGGGAATTTTATGCGAGAGGCAGGTCTAGTTCAAAGTTCGTAAGTCACCTCCAGCTTGCGCCGAGAGCAGTGAGGCTAGTGCCGCGCGTGGAGCAGGATGGGACCGCGCGTGGGCAGCGGGACGGGATCTCAGGCTGGGGGACCCGCGGGACAGCCCGCGCGTGGGAGTAGCGAGTGACTTACGTGCGAGCGTCAGGGAGGTGGAAGTCCACCGCGTAGCCGAAGTAGCTGCCCTCGGGACCGCTGTACACCGTGACCTCGTCCGCGTCCAGGTTGAACGCCTGCGACGCCGAGGACCACAGCATCCCCAGCGCCGCCAAGAAGCACCAGAGGAGCGCGAGCGGCTGCGCCCGGCTGCCCCGTGGCCCGCGGCGCGCCCCGGCAGACATCGCCCTGCGCCCCGGCCGCCGCCTGCGCGGTGACAGTCCCCGCGTCTGGTCGCGCCTACTGCCCAGGGCGGCTGGCGCTGGGGAGAGAGGGAACCCGAGCACTAGCGACCCTACGGAGCGGGCGGGGGCGGAAGGTGCGCAGCGCCTCCTGGCGGCAGGTCCGGATTGGGACTCCAGTGCGTCCAGCTCAAAACCGTGTGAGTCAGAGAACCACCTCAAGCCATTGTTTTCGGAAACAAAGTCCCACAGGTGGAGCAAGAGTTTGCTTGTTTCTCGCAATTGCTCGTTCTGGATGGGGGAAAGGCAAAGGGTGCCCTACCCCAACCCAGGTCAAGCAGGTAGAGCTCTGCTCTTAACATCGCCTAGATACCCTGTGGACTCTCTCTGGGACTGGGAGAGAGTTGCCATGCGACAGTATCCTCCCCTCTCAGCGCCGCCCCACTTCTCCGCAGAGGTAATGAAATGACAAAGAAAGCTTTGAGACTTTATTGAGGACTTTCTCAAGGGTGTCTCCTGACACTTACAATGACTTGGTAGTAAATTTTCTCCACCCTGTGAGAATGTGAAGGTTGACAAAGTTAGGGATGAGACAGTGTACAAGTTATCCAAATCTGGAGTAGAAAGTGTAGGTTTTTTCCAAACTCCGGTGTTAGTTACTGATCTCTATCCGTGTCCCTTGCTTGGGGAGGGAGCTAGGAGCCAGCAGGTGGAGGAAGGAGAAGAGCACTGCAAGCCTGAGGCCCTTGCATAACACTCCCAGGCACACAGGGCCGTGGCTAGGGCAGTGTGGGCCTGAGGTTAAATAAAAGTGACGAGCAGAGCCAGGAGGAAGTCGTTTGCAAGGTGTTTAAAGGAGATTTGGCGACAGATGCACACTTAGATGAGAATTTGAATGATTCAGTTAGATTTGGGTACTGTGCAAAGGGCAAATGAGATAATAATAAAAACGCAGAGGCTGGGATTAAATGGTTGTGCATGGGATTGAGATAAAAAGAGGGAGCTAAAAAGGGTTGGGAAATAGCGTTGGACAGATCAATTGAGGCCAAGGATCCACACCCTAGATCTAACAAGAACATATATTGAAGCATAGGGAGATCAGTCCTAGAGCAGAGACATGAGGTGTCCACGGGATTGCAAAAGTTTAGTGACGAGAGAGAGAGGGAGAGTATTGAGAGAAAAAGAAGCTTTTTCCCAGTGGCACCAACAGACAAAGGTCCCATCCTAGTTAACGGAAGGATGACTCCAATGCAGTTAACACAAATATTAAGGAAAACAAAAAGGACCAAGGCAGAGATGGCAGGAAGGAAGGATCCAAGGTGTGTCTGACAGTATCTACTTAGAAGAAAAGAGTAACAAACAGTTGCAGAGAGGTAAGATGAGCAGGTATGGGAAACACATGGTGAGTTCATTGCCAGAAATGAATGAGTTACTGGCCTGAGATTCATGGCATCAGTTGCAGTTGGGAAACTTTCAGTCCATTGGTATGGATTTGAGAAATTCTTCGAAGAAAAAAATCTCTGAGCCCACTGAAAAGCCAGATTTTCTCATCTCCTTTTCATCAGAACCCACTTGATAGACTGATTTGAATATTTCATGTTTACCTGACTTGTCCTTGTAAAAATGCCAAAAATCAGTTGTCAGAAGAATCCTTGGCAAATTGCTACATCTGAATCATTTCTTAAATATATTTTCCTCTCTCAGATAAGTAGTTAAGAGGGGATGATGGAAGTGCATTTCTGTTGGACACAGAATACTGCTCTGGTGAAGTTACTATGCAAATAAAAAGTGATACTTTCCAAAGCAAATTTCAGTGAGGAATTCATATGTGGTTTACACATGGGAATGTTCGAAGTTGTTGTGGCCATTGAGATTCGAGAATAACCTCACCTTGTCCATTTTCTGACTGATATGGTGAAATCTATCACACTGCAGGCAAACCTTAGGGTGATATGCAACATCTAAGTGGTTAGAAGATAATAGCATGATCCTAGATTGCATCTGATTTATGTACTGACTTCCTGGGCAGAGCCAGCCACCTCATGCACAAAGTCTTGATTCATATAGGGCCGCAAATCACAAGGGTGTCTCCTGCTGTACCCACTTTTTTTATCTTCACCATAGTCTTCACTTTTCTATTCTTTTGTTGAAGAAAAGTATATAAGGAAAAAATGAGTTATTGTCACATATACGGATGTATTCTTGTTCCTTATATCTAAAACTTGCTTGCTCTTGACTTCCACAAGTCTGTCTTCCTAACAGTATCACTTTCCACTTTGCTGATGAAAACTCAGATTAAGATTCAGGAAATGCACATACTATGCACATTCACAAAGCAGGTCACTGGTGGGATTTGAACCAGACCTATCAGTTTCAAAAGCAAACTGATTTGCCAAAGAGTAGATTGTCAAAGTTTCTAAGGTAGAGAAGTTACCTTGGGAGAGGCAATCAGCTCTTTGGGACTGCCCCTATGGGCGTGTCTATGAATGATGCTTGTGAGGTTCCCAATAACAGCTGTGTGCTTTTAGAAAAAGTTTGATGACACCTTCCTATTGAAAGGGTGGAGGGAAAGCAAACTAACTCAGAGCTCATTGACCTTCCAGGAGGCCAAATGCCTGAAAGAGCAGTAAATCTTACAAGAAGCCAGGAAAAAAAAAAAAAAAGAAGAAGAAAAGAAAACCTTCCCTAACTGCAGGGAAAGGATAAGTCTGAATAGGTATCTTGTACATTTCAGCATTCTGACATTTAGGAACCGAGCCAATCAGCAAGCTCTGGGGTATTGTCAAAGACATGCTTGGATAGTGACAGGTCTCACACTGAATGAGAAGTTTGACATTTTAAAGATCTGCAGGCACTGATTTATTTGTCAGGAAAGCAAGTCTGGGGATTGTTTATCGTGCATGAGAGTACATGTGTACGTTTAATAGTGAGAAAGGTATACATAGCTGTTTCCCTAAAGAGAAAAGAACTCAAAGGTCAAAGATGGAACAGATTTGGCCCAAACATTCTAAAAATAAACAAGTAAAGAGTACCAGAGGAAAAAATGATCTTGGAGTTGTAGCCATGTACAAAGTGCTTAAAAATAGAGATGATGTAGCATTTGACCAGTTAGTGTATCCCACTTACTAACCAAATACACCAATAACTGAAACAAGCAACTACCACTTCTGATTCTGTTAAAGTCTATTTCTTTATGTGATGCCATGAAATCAGGAAGTATTAGAGTCCTAACATGATTATTTCATTAATAAAACCACACTTTCAATATGCCGATGAAACCATTTGTGAAGGAAGTCAATGTAAAAGCAGCATGTACTAGATGGCTCTTTCATTTTTGTATACAAATACTACATTTTCTTTTTCCTTTCATCTGCTATTCAGCCATAAAGAAAGTTCAATCTGACCATTTTAGGAAAGTGGATGACGCATGTAGATACGATGGAATAAATCAGACACACAAGCTCATAGGTTACCTGGTTTCTCTTCTATGAGAAGAAACCCAAAATATAAATAAAGAACAAAATAAAAGGTAGATAATAGGAATTAGAGAGATAGGTCTTTTTCAAATGGAAAGATGTCTAAGAGATGGAGGGAGGAGTAAGAAAAGGGATGAGAAACAGAATTAAGATGTGTTACATGCATGTACCCACTTCCCATGGTGAATGTAATCATTATATACTAAAAACATGCATTAATTAAAAAAAAAAATGCACCAAAAAGGGAAAGTTGGTTTCCAATCTCTTCATGCAATTTGGTCAATTGAGTTGACTTCACGTTTTTCTTTTGCCCAACGTTTCTCAGTTTTCCTGCAATGTTAAAAACAACCCATTAGCAGAAAGTGGCTCGTGAAACTGCAAGGAGGAAACAACTTTGAAATCCATCAAGTTCTCTGCTGACATCTGTGTATGTCTGTACATTTTCTATTCTGGTCTCTGGAGGGTAAGTTTCATCATAGTCAAATCATTTTATTCCCTTTTTGATGATTTTTGTTTGTAATTCTCTTTTATGATTTTCCTTCACGGTTTTATTAGCCACTTTTAAGTTAAAAGTGCCGCAGCGAGCACTGTCCCCCATTGGCAGCAGTTCAAGCTCAGCCAGCAGTTCCTTCAGCAGAAGGAAAATTCCCGCTAGTCAGAACCAGACTCCCACTTGATCTCTTTTTAGAACAAGCCTCTAAAAACAGCCTTGTTTTGTACAAAAATAAAAATTAGTAAAACAATCTTTCCTCTAAAGGGAAGGTAACACAGAACATTCTCTTCCTGAGCACTGATATTTGTGGACAAATTTTCTGAAGAAACCAAAGCCTGAAGAAAGACAAACTGACAGTCAGAACCTTGGAGGAGGATCATTTCACTTGGATTCTAAAACTCCTGCTGGTGGGAGGTTGGGAGGGGCTCTTTTACTAATACTGCCCAGAAGAGCTAGAGGGAGCACGTAGGGGAAGGAGGGGATTCACGGCATCTTAGCTGTCAATTTAGTCTTGCAATACTCTCACTGCTTGAGTGTCCACTTTGTGTGCTTTAATTCTACAACTTGAATAGCTATTTCTAAGAGAACAATATATGTAATTTATCAACTAGTGATTTCTTACTGTTTATCTTCTTTTCTAGAAATTCTGTAATATTTCTACCTGTTTTCCTGTTTTTTTCTTTCCTCTTTAAATAAAAAAAATAAAAAATAAAGTCTTGCAATTAGGGGGTCTCATCCCCCCAACAGTTTGTTTTTGAGTTTGATGCAAAATGTGTCTTTAAAGGGCCTTTAAAAGGTGTTTAAATCTCCTTAATGTGTATATGAGGGCACTTAAAGTGGGAACCAAGGAATTCTCCCCCACCGATGCCCAAGCCAGAGAGCAGAGGGCTTCATGGAACACAGTGCTGCAGGATCTGTCAGGGTCCATAACAAGGGCAGCAGCCCTGGACATGAGTGTGTGGGGGGTGGAGGTGTAGGGGGAGACAGATGCTTCCAGGCAACTTTCAGGGGAGGTTACAGAAATCAGTCAAGATACCCAAGATCTCCTGCTTGGAGGAAGTCACAGAGGAAGTCATCCAAGCACAGAAAATGGTGAAGCCTGGTGCCTCAGGCAGAATGAATACAAGGCACATTTGAAACTCCAGGGGAGCTTGCAGTGTTTATCTTGCTCTTAGAAAATACCACAAAGGTGTCTAGGACTGCCCTCTAGTGTTTGTGCTTCTCTGCAAGTGATGGGTTTTTCCATGAGTAATAAAAGTCTTCCTGGTGAAAAATTATTTAGCCTCCTAACGATACCGATGACCCTCACAAAGGGATTTTAAAAATACTGTTCACTAAAAAGTTTCCAACTGTTGAGGTGATCTCTCCCACATTTATTTGGATTTTATGGCCTTGCTATAGCTTTGCAAATCATCAAATAAAAAAAGAAAAAAGGAAGAAGGAAGGAAGGAAGGATGGGAGGGAAGGATGTGGGAGGGTGTTGCCCATAAAAATACTTTTTAGTATTTTCCCAATTAATGATAAAATCCAAATTAGATTTCCTTCCCTGCCATCTTTGCAAAGCCTGCAGTCTACTTAACCTCACTGGTCTTTCTAACTATTGTGGCTTTTTTCGTTGCTTTTGTCCTTTCAACAAGTCTGAGGATCAATTATCTCTTAGGCTTTTGGCAGTCATGGAGAGACAAGATATCCCACCAATCCTCTATAGCTGCTGGTCACAGATACAGTCAACTGTGGATCAAAACTAGTCAGGAAAAACATGACTATACTACACATTTTCAGACTTTTCTTCTTTTTTTTTCCTTGTCACCGCTGTCTCTTGTTGAGACAGAACAACAACTATTTGCATAGTATTCACATTATATTAAATATAAATGGTGAAGAGGTGACTTTAAATATACAGGAAGGTGTGAATAAGTTATACGCAAAGAGCATGCCATTATACATAAGAAACTTGAGCATCCCTGGACTTTGGTCTCCATGTAGGTCCTGAAACCAACCCCTGCAGATATTAAGAGATGATTATATTTCTTTCTTTCATGGAACTAAGGATTTGGTGAGAATAGAGGTAGCATGTAAGCAAACAAACTGGTGCCAGGAGGGAGATTAGAAGCCCATGGGGTTGGAGAATGATAAAGATAGAGGTAAGTTGAAGAAGATTCTATGTGATATTTTTAAACAGAGAACACTGAAACCATGTGGCAAGACAAAATATAAAACAGACTGTGATATGACTTTCTAAAGGATGTGTGGTCATAGCCCTCCTCAACTGCTTTGGAAGACAAGGAACTCTATGCCTTCTCCGGATCCACTGACTTAGGAAAGCATCTTAGCAGAATTCATCTGTATGCATCAAACCACACCTAGACATTTAGTGTTCCTGAAAATCTTATGCCTCCTATAGAATCTGTGAGCTCAGATGTCTATGTAACTTACAGAAAAAGGACCCCTGTTTAGCATCTAACAGTATTCTGTGACAGTGTCTGCCAGAGTTATTTGTCACAATGGCTTTAGTCATCTTATGCTCCCTGTAAGGAATGCTTTAGCTAGTTTCCAGAGTGAGTAATCGTTGAAATAATAACTTGAAGTTGGAAGTGAATTTCTTGTCTTCTACAATACTTAGATAATCTAAAATATGACTAATTGTCTTAAATTTATCTTTCTGGGGTTTTGTGTGTGTGTGTGTGTGTGTGTGTGTGTGTGTGTGCATGCTCTAATATAATAAAAAAAAATGTATCCTTTTCCCAAAGGCCTTTGGGCACATGCACAAAAATAGCAGTGTGATAAGTTAAATTAGAAACAGCAGTCGAGTGCTAAAATCTCCTAATAAAGAAAAGAAGAAAGACCGCAAGTAGTATTACTGGAACAAGAAAGAAATAAATCAAATGGATTAAACTTGATCCATTTGTCAACTGGTTTACAAGAAAGACTGCTCAAATTAGGTTTTAGAGTGACTTCCTATAAGACCTGTGAAAAACTATTTGTCACTATTTATGCTACTGCACCGAGTCTGGGAAATGATAGTAATCCCGGGGAGAGAAGGGATCTGAATTACAGTTCTTTTTATTGTTAGTTTTATTGTTTATTATGCAATGCTTAGTCACTATGTGCCTCACTTATATGCATTTTATTCAGGGGAGAAGAGAGATAAACTCTAAACATACTTATCTTTTCTCTCCAGCTCTAAATCTTGCAGTGAGTTTAGGTATAGTGCGATTCTGTTTGGAAACCAATGCTGTTCACAGATAGAGAGTCATGACATAGGCAAGAGTTAAGAAAACAGATTTTGAAGCCAGATACAAGGGTTAACAGCCCTGCTTTGCTCTGACTTGTAGGACCCTGTGCAAGTCACATACCACTTCTCTGACTCAATTTCCCTATCTGTAAGATGGTCATACCAGAAAGTACATCACATGGACTTGCAAAGGCTCAGTGGATAAAAGCATATGAAACGAATCCATATGAAAAGAAATATCTGTTAGTCATCACTACTACGTACATTTCTAATTGGTTATGGATTGTTTCTGAAATGTTAGTTTTTGCTTTCAATTTCCAACACATGTGGGACAATACTCACCATTTGCTGAAATTTAGCCTGGAAACTGTTGTACTTTTGAGCACAATACCCTGCTGTCTTGGTTGAGCCTTCTGAGTTAATACTCTTGTAGGCAATGGTGGGTTGTAGGGAAGTTTTCCAATTATTTTAAGTTTTTCTTGAGATATAAATGATGATCTAGGACTATTAACCTGACTGTTACATGAATGTAATAAAACAAGTAGTGCATAGTAAGTATACACTCAGATTTGTCCATATATGAAAAAACTCAAGGTCCTTAGGATGGTGTAATTGAGTGAAGATGGATAGGTCTGAGAAACATGAAAAAGAGGCAGCAGAACTCTGGCTGGCTGGCAGGAAAGACAGCGAAGAGATGTCAAGTTTGGGGGTTTTTTGTAACTTTTTAAAGGTCAGAATGAAACAAACACAAAAAGTTGTGAAATATAAATACAATTCATAATGGATTATTATAAAGCAAAATACCCTGTAACTACCACTTGCATCAAGAAAGAGAATATTGCCAATATCCCAAAATCTTTTGTGTTTCTCCCAGCTCCTACCCCTGTGTCCGCCAACCTAACTACTACCGTAACTTATAAAGTATAGCTTTGTTTGATTTGAACTTTATGTCAGTGGGATTGTACCATCTGCCTCTTTAGTTTAAAGGGATTTAGTACATTTGTGGTTCTCTGAGTTACTGTTTTATCATTGGTGCATTCCTTTGTATTAGTGAACAGCATTCCATTGTATAAATATATTATGACTTTTTTATCCATTCCTAAATGGATAATCTAAATATTATTGATAAATATTTAGATTGTTCTTCTTTTTGTGTTTTTACAAACAATACTTCTATGATCGTCTATGTATATGTCTCATAATACTCATTTGCATGCACTTGGGTTGCACGTGTGCCTTATCATGGGATCACTAGAGCGTGGGATACCCTCAGTTGCTGTTTGTGTTCCATCTTTATCATTCAGGTGACATATAATGGATCTGTTGCTCTATTCAGACTGTCTTTGTCTTTTAACTGTGAATTTCCATTTAGTATAGTTATTAATAAATTTGAATTTAAATCTACAATCTTTCTACTTGCTTTCAGTTTGTTGTAACCATTGCATATTTTTCTCACTCTTTTCTAGTCTGCTTTAAACTGATGAAGCATTTTATTATCATTTTCCCTCTATTAGTTTTATAACCTCACATCCTTTACTGTACTTTGAAGATGTGTGTCTCTTTCATAGTTCTACTATAAATTAACAATTTTACCTCTTCCCAGGAAATTTCAGACACTTTTGCCTACAATAGTATCATTTAGCCCCTTCTGACTTATATTCTATTATTGTCACATATTTTAATTCTCAAAAAATTTTAACATCACAGACAGTGACAGTATTGTCTTACATGAATGATGTTTGTCCATGTGTTTCCACAGATTTAACACTTTTGCTGCTCTTACACTTCCCTGAATTTCTGAGTGTCCTCTCTCTGCTGAACAGTTATTAGAGTATCTTAATGAGGTTCATTAATGACAAAAGCTCATGATTGTGGTTTGTCTGAAAATGGCTTTAATTCACTTTCATCCTTGGAAGATATTTCCCATGTTCATAGAATCTATTTTTAAATTTATTTGTTCATTTATTTCTTCCACTTTGAAGACATTGTGCCATCATTTTCTGGTTTTAATTTTTGTCTGTTGAGAAATCAGCTGTTAGCCTAATTGTTGCTCATTTAAAGATAATATACCCTTTCTGAAAAACTCTCCTACTTCTAAAACTTTTTTTTGCCTTTGGTGTATAGTAGCTTTACTATGATGTGCATAGTCATAATTTTTCTTTTATTTACACTTCTTGAGGTAAAGAACTTTTTTATTTTAAAAAGAATAAAACAAAACAAAACAAACAAACCAAAATCAGAACAGAAAAATCAGGACAGAACAATGTAAGCAACACAGAACTTCAAAATAAAACAACAGGAAATCAACAGTGGCTACCATAATGTCTCTTTGTTTTCTTTGAAATAGTTGTCCATACCTTCACACACAAGAATAATAAACAAAACAAAACAGTATAAAACCTATCTGAAGAATGAAAGCATTACAGGACTGCAAAACCAGATAACAGGAAATGAACAATGGTTACTATCATATTTCATTTTCTTCAAAACAATTGCCCATACCATCACACATAATAAAATCAAATAAAACACAACAGAATAAAATCAATCAAAACAAAACAAAAAAATAAACGGATGATAAAACTTCAAAACAAGATGATAAGAAATAAGCAGTGGCTACTACAATGTCTCATTTTCTTCAAGATAGCTGTTTATACCATCATACATAATATCAAACAAAACAAAACAGAATAAAACCAATGAAAACAAATGAATGAAAGCATTATAGGACTTCAAAATAAGATAATAGGAAACCAACCACGGTTACCATAATACATCCAGTTATATTCAAAATAGCTGCCCATACCATTAGACACAGTAAAATCTAACAAAACAAGATGGAAGAAAACCAAACCTAACAAAACTGTACAAACAATACAAGAGTTCAAGACAAGACAATAAGAAATTAACAGTTGTTACCACCTTCCCCTTCTAAGAATTTCCTCCTGTTATCACTTTTATAATATCTATTGTACTTTTTGGATCCCACTAAGTCTTTCTGTTTTTTGTGCTACTGTTTACCCATATGAGTTCAAACTGTTTCACCCATGAACATGACCTCTAGCTGCATCCATTTATCTACAAGAGCCTCGAGATTATTTTACTTTATAGCTGGGTAGAGCTTTCCAATGTATGAAAATACCATATCTTTCTTATCCATTCTGTGGTTGATGGGCAAGTTATCCTTGTTTGTTTGTTTTTTCTGATCTTCTGTTGTATGGAACAATTGTCTTCTTTCTTTTGATATTCAGTCTATGAATTTCCTTTCAAGTTACATGTATACATTTCCTTTCTTGTATACAGTATTATGATGGATTTTGTTTCTTGATCCACTCTCCCTGTGTTTTTTTTTTTATTCCTGAGAATTGAAGCCATCTACATTAATGGTTACAGCCGGCATATGTTGGTTTATCTCTGCCCTGCTATCCTCCTGTTGTTGGCCCTCCATTTTTCCCCTTTGTTCAATTGCCTGTCTTGTTTGGCGATCCTCCACCGCTGCTGCTTCTGGAACAATGGTCATCTTTCTCTCTCTCTAGAATATCTTTAGCACTCTCTTTTGGGTTGGTTTGGTGATCATGAATTCCTTCAGTTGTGCTTTATCATAAAAGTGCCTTATTTTTCCATCAATTTTGAAAGATAGTTTTGCAGGGTACATCAATCTGAGTTGAAAGTTGTTTTCTTTCAGGATTTGAAACACTTCACTCCAAAGTCTTCTCAACTTGATGGCTTGTCTTGACAAGTCTGCCATGATTATGACTGGTTTTCCTATATAGGTAACCTGTTTCTTTTCGCTAATAGATTTTAATATTCTGTTCTTGTGCTGGATTTCTGGGATCTTGATTATTATATGTTTGGGAGTAAATTTACTTTGGTTACGGCTAGTTGAAGATCTCTATGCCTCACTTATCTGCATGCAAGATACTTTTCCTATGTTTGGGAAGTTTTCTGCTATTACTTCTATACATAGCCTCTTTATTTCATTTGTGTTGACCCCTGCTTCTTCACTGATACTTATCACTCTTAAATTACGTTTCCTTGCATCATCTTGCAGCCACTGAATTGTTATTTCCTGGTTCCTTGTTATTTTTTTAACTTTTTTTATTTAAAGAGAAAAAAGGTAGAACTATTACAGAATTACAAAAAAAAGGATAAACAGTAAGAGATCACTGGTTGATAAATTACATATTGTCCTTTAGAAATAGTTATTCAAGTTACAGAGTTAGAGCATACAAAGTACATTCAAGCAGTGAGACTGCAAACAGATCTGTTCAAAGATCCAACAAGAATTTAGAAGTATGGCTATCAATCCTATATACTAAAATATTCACTCAGTTATATCTTTTATAGCACTTCCTCTTTCCTCTCTTTTTTACAATAGCAATTATTCATTTTTTAAAATTTTTATTTAAAGGGAAAAAAGCAAAAGAAAAAGGGTAGCAACAATGCAGAACTCTAAAACAAAAGAGAAAAAACATTAAGAAATCACTAGTTGATAAATTACATATTGTCATCTTGGATGTAGCTGTTCAAGTTACAAAATTAACAGATATATAGTAGACATTCAAACTGGGACTGCAAACAGTTCTGCTCAAAGATCCAACAAAGATTCAGCAATATGGTCATCTATTTTACACACTCAAACATTTATATCCCTTAGAGCACTTTCTTTTCCTCTCTTTTTTACAATAACAATTACACATTTGGGGTTTTATTACTCTTATAGTTCTTATTACTTTTTACACTAGAGATGCAGTGTGATATTTATAAATATGATTCTTATTTATTTCAATAATGAGGATAGTCTCAAGTTGTCTCCATTTACCTATGAAGCCCACAAGATCATCCTTTTTTATAGCTGAGTAATACTACATTGTGTAAAAATACCACATTTTTTCATCCACTCTGCAGTTGATTGGCATCTTGATTGTTTCCAAGATTTAGCTATTACAAATTGTGCTGCTATGAACATGGGTGCACATATATCACTATGATATGAACTTTTCAGTTCTTCTGAGAAAATACCCAGGAGGGGAATAGCTGGATTGAATGGAACTTCCAGTCCTAGTCTTCTGAGAATTCTCCATATGGATTTCCACAGTGGTTGCACCAGTCTATATTCCCACCAACAGTGGAGCAGTGTTGCTTTTTCTGCAGCCTTGCCAACATTTGTTACCAGTTGATTTCTGCATGGCAGCTATTCTTTCCAGAGTGAGGTGGAATCTCAATGTTGTTTTAATTTGCATTTCTCGAATGACCAGTGCTGGTGAACATTTCTTCATGTATTTATTTGCCATTTGTATATCTTCCTCTGAGAACTGTGTGTTCATCTAAGATGCCCATTTTTAGAGAGGGCCTTTGAATTGGGGGGGCTTGATGTTTTTCAATTTGTTATAGGTTCTGGATATAAATCCTTTGTCTGAGGGGTTGCTAGCTAAAATCATTTCCAACTCTGCAGGTTTTCTTTTCACTCTGTTGGTGATTTCCTTTGAAGTGCAGAAACTTTTCAATAATATGAGATGCCAGTTGTTGATTTTTTGTTGTTTCCCATGCAGTTTGCATTTTGTTCATAAATTCTCTGCCTATCCCTATGTCTCCAAGACTTCTACCAACCTTGTCTTCCAGTAGATTCAGTGTTTCTGTTTTAATATTTAGGTCTTTGATCCATTTAGACTTTAGTTTTGTGCATGATCATAAGCATGGACCTAGTTTCAGTCTTTGGCATGTGGAGAGCCAATTTTTCCAACACCATTTATTAAAGAAGCTATCCTTCCAGTGGACATATTTAGCCCCTTTGTCAAATATCAGGTGGCTGAGTGTCTTTGTAGTTGTGCTTGGTTCCATTGATCCTCATGTCTATTTTTTTGCCAGTACCGTGCTGATTTTATCACTGTGGCTTTGTAGTATAGATTCAAGTCAGGAATTGAGATGCCTCCTGCCTTGCCTTTGTTGCCCAGAATTGCCTTTGCTATTCTAGGTTTCTTCTGTTTCCAAATGCATTTTAGGAGTGTGCTCTCTAGATCTGTAAGGTATGTCCATGGTATTTTGATTGGGATTGCATTAAATATGTATAACAGTTTGGGAAGTATGGCCATTTTCACAATGTTGGTTCTTCCTAGCCAAGAGCAAGGAATATCCTTCCATTTTCTAATATCTTCTTCAATCTCCTTTTTCATTGTAGTATAATTTTCAGCATATAGGTCTTTAACATTTTTAGTTATGTTGATTCCTAAGTATTTCATTTTTTTAGATGTTATTGTAAGGGTGATATTTCCATAATTTCTCTCTTGGTGAATTTTTTGTTTGTGTACAGGAATGGTGTTGAGACTTGAGCATTGACTTTGTACCCAACTACACTGCTGAACTTGTTTATTACCTCTAGTAGTCTTTTAGTGGAGCTTTTTTGGGTCTTCTCTATAAAGTATCATGTCATCTGCAAATAGTTATAATTTAACTTCTTCCTTTCCTATATTTTTTCCTTTGATTTCTCTCTCTTGTCTGATTGCCCTGGCTAGTGTTTCCAGAACTATATGGTAATAGTGGAGACATCCTTGTCTTGTTCTTGATTTTAAAGTGAAAGCTTTCAGTTTTTGTCCATTTAGTATAATGTTGGCTGTTGGTTTGTCATAGATGGCCTTTATAAGGTTGAGGTAGACACCATGTATTCCAAGTTTCTGAAGGGTTTTTATCATGAACATGTGTTGGACTTTGTGGAAAGCTTTTTCTGCATCTATTGAGATGAAAAGGTGGTTTTTGTTTTTGGCTCTGTTGATGTGGTGTATTACATTTTTTGATTTGAGTATGTTAAACTATCCTTACATTCCTACAATGAACCCCCCTTAGCCATAATGTATAATCTTCTTGATGATTTGCTGTATTCTATTTGCCAGTATTTTATTGAGAATCTGTGCATCAATGTTCATTAGTGAGATTGGCCTATACTTCTCTTTGGTTGGGTCTTTCTCTGGTTTTGGTATGAGAGAAATACTTGCCTCCAGGAATGATTTAGGGAGGATTGCTTTCTTCTCAATTTCATTGAAGAGTTTAAGAAGTATTGGCATCAAATCATCCCTAAATTTCTTGTAGAATTCAGCTGTGAATCCATCAGGACGTGACCTTTTCTTTGTTGGTAAGTTTTTAATCATGTTTTCAATTTCAATAGCTGATATTGGGTTGTTCAAAATTGCTATATCTTCTTGGTTGAGCTTGTTTTTAAAAATCTGTCCATTTCCTCTGTGTTTTCCACTCTATGTGAGTAGAGATTTTCTAAATAGGTATTCATGATCTTTTGAATTTCCATGGGATCTGTAGTAATTTCCCTCTTTTCAGTTCTTATTGCATG